>VWPU01000169.1:0-43101 GCA_013398955.1 Callaeas wilsoni | reverse complement strand
TGTTGGTGGGAAGAAGGGAGGGGTTGGAGGAAAAAAGGTGTTTCTAAGGGCTTATTTTACTTCTTATTATCCTCCTTTGACTCTGTTAGTAATAAATTTACTTTGTACCTCTAAGTTGAGCCTGTTTTGCCCTTGGAGTGTTTTCTCCTGGTCCTTAACTCATGAACCTTTCATTTAATTTTTTTTCTCTCCTCTGCCCAGCTGAAGCAGGGGAGGGCGAGTGAGTGGCTGTCGTGGGTGCCTGGCATTTGGCCAGTGTCAAACTATGACAAGCTGTTAGACACAACTGCTTTCCTTACCTTCTCCTTTTGTAGCTATATTAAAATCGCAATTCAAACATGCTGCTGTCTTGTGCACAGCTATTCCTCTCCACTGTCATACCCTTGCTGTGCTGCAGGACTCAGCAGGAAGGCAGGAAAGAGGTGCTTACAAGAGTTAGAAGCAAAGCGGACAAGTTAGGATAGGACTGGTCCAATCTAAATCAATCTAATGTTTAATTAAAGATTAACTGCGATTTAAAGATCAAAAGTGGAAAAAAAAGCACTTTCGATACAAAGATGGATCTGTCAATTTTTCCCTTTTACGATTCACTGTGATAAGCATTTTGCATACACAAATGTGCAAGTGTTCTGAACACTATTTAATACCTATTAGTTCTCTTCCCCACTGGTCATACGATTTTAATCACCTTGCAATTCCAAGCAGAAACCCAAGCGCTTTTCAAATTTTGGTAGGAAAATAATCTTAACCTACATAATCTAACATAATGCAGTCAAAAGGATGTGGAATCACAACACCACAAAAAGTAATTGAAAATTAATTCTTGCACCCTGCATTTTAGCAATGTACTAGGGATAGTACAGAGGCATGAACCAGTTTTCTTGTACTTTGCCAGAATAAACAATTGTGTGTTAGCACATCCAAATGTCCAGGTTACAGAAGGTATTTCAAAAGACCAACTTAAAAAACACATTTACCAGGGAAAGCTTCAGCAAATAAAAAATGTATTCCACATATTTGCAAGGAAAAAGATGCAGCCTTTTTACCATTATGGCGAATAATTTTTTTTAATAGAAAAGCTGACTAAAAGCAGCCATAGAAACTCCATAGAAACTCCATTTGAACTAAATATGCATGTGGAAGCAAGTCTTTTTATGGTGTTGAACTCCTTGGGTGATAAGATACCTAATGAGGAGACAACTGTATTTGATGGCTTCAATGTAGCTGTACAGTGCATAAGCAACAGAACTCTACTCTTAGGGATTGCTGTCACCCTGCTTTAAGATACATGAATTGAAACCACAAACATTTTCAGAAGTAGTAGGAATTCAGCTCCTTTTCAAACTGCATATATAAAGCTTTAGTTCTCAGAGAAGTTGACCTCACAAAGGCTGTGATCCATATGAACAGAGAGTATAGAATCCCAGAATCATTAAGGTTGGAAAAGACCTCCAAGATCCAACCTTTGACCAAACACTATGTTGTCAACCAGACCAGAGCACTGAGTGCCATGTCCAGTTCCTTCAGCATCTCCAGGGATGGGGACTCCATTATCTTCCTGGGGAGCCCCTTCCAATAGCTGAGAATCCTTTCAGTGAAGGAATTCCTCCTAATGTCCAGCCTGAACGTCCCCTAGCACAGCTTGAAGCACTTTCCTCTTCTCTAGTCCCTTGCTCCATGGGAGCAGAGCCTGACCCCCTGGCTGCCCCCTCCTGTCACAGAGTTGTAGAGAGCCAGAAGGTCCCCCTGGAGCCTCCTTTTCTACAGGCTGAGCCCTCCCAGCTCCCTCAGCTGCTCCTCACAGGACTCACTCTCTAGACCTTTCCCCAGTTCTGCTACCCTTTTCCTGACAGGCTCCAGCAAGAAAATGTCTCTCTTGCTGTGACGGGCCCAGAACTGGACACAGCACTGGAGGTGTGGCCTCACCAGTGCCCAGCACAGACGGACAATCATTGTCGTGGCCCAGCTACACTATTTTTGATACAAGCCAGGTGCCATTGGCTGCCTGGGCACTCCTGGCTCAGGTTCAGCCGCTGTTGACCAGCATCCGAGACACTCTTCCCCCAGCCTGTAGCACTGCATGGGTTTGTGACCCAAATGTAGGACTCAGTACTGCATCGTGTTGAACCTCAGCCCATCTATCCAGCCTGTCCAGAACCCTCTGCAGAGCCCTTCTGCCCTCCAGCAGATCAACACTCCCACCCAACTTGGTGGTGCCTTCTAACTGACTGAGGGTATACTGGATCCTCTCATCAAGATAAAGGATGCTTGGAGCAGGATGCTCTGCCCTGGAATGTGGTCAAGCAGCTTGGACAATGCCTATTTACAAGGCTATCAGTGGTGGATTTAGAGGGGCTCCTGCTTATTTTGGCGCTGAATTAACCTAAAACGAGCATTACCCATCAATTCCAAATTAATACCCTGAGGCAAAGATTTGGCAGATAAGCTGCCAAGCTACCTGGAGACATATGACTGGCAGTCAATCACTTCACACTATAAAAGTTCAGTCCCACTTCCAAATGACAGGTTCTTTTAACATATCCCTTCTTGGTGTGTGTATGGAGATTCTTCCTTTGGGTGGAGACACTCTTCAAAATTACTCAAGACTGAGTGAACAGGATTTGCCCCAAGCCTGAGTGAGTTGCATGGGTGAGTTACATCAATCTCTACTTAATAATTCCGTTTTTTCTAGCTTTGATACAATTGCTTTAATATGACTGCTTTGATTTAGTGCACTATCCTATCCTATGCTATAATATACTAGTAGTTTTAGCTTCTACTCTGTGTAGTAACTAATTCTGATTAAGATCTTTTGTCTAGTAATTTATCATAAAAAATAATTATTTTTATATAAATTTATCTCATTTGTCATCCTTAATTCTGCAGGACAAAGTTGTACAAAAGTTCAATCACGCCGCTATAATTCCTTAGACTTAAGTTGCTGACAGTTCGGGACTAAGATTGGATCCAGTTGCCCCTGGGCTCCTCTCTGTGGAGTTTAGAAAGCCCAGGGTCCTTTCTGCACCTCATGACTCAGTGGGAGCTTCTCTAATAAATTTTATCTGAAGTTTTCACTCCACCCATGACAATATTAAACAGCATTGCCCTCAATACTTAGCCTTGGAGAACTCCACTAGTGACCAGCTGCCAACTGGATTTAACTCCATTCACCACCACTCCCTTGGCCCAGCCATCCATCCAGTTCTTAACCAAGTGAAGATGCACCTGTCCAAACCATGAGCTGCCAGCTTCTCCGGGAGAATGTTGTGAAAGACAGTATCACAGACCTTGCCTTGGTTGTGGATATCACATCCACAACCTTTCCCTCATCTAATAGGTGGGTCATCTGGTCATAAAAAGAGATCAGGTTTGTCAAGCAGGACCTGTCTTTCCTAAATCCATGCTGTCTAGGCCTGATTCCTTGGTTGTCCTGTGGACGGTGGAACGCAACCTGAGTTTTGGACTCAAAAAGGAGATCAAAGTCAGGTCTTGTTTTTAAATGAGAAAAATATGAGGAGCTGGTTGTTTATCAGAAGAATCATTGATTCTGATCAGACTTTGAAGCACTGTTAAAAACTTTGCAATCTTTGAAAAAAAACCTAGTGTGACATACTCAAGCTAATTTTCTCCAGAGGCCATCAAAATTCCTTTAGAACATCCTTAGGAAGAGACTCCTTGATTTTTTGGTGACCTTTTGGATAGAACAACATACCCAGCATTTATGAGTCTCTAAACAGCTCTGCTTAAAAAATATATGATGCAAGAAGAAATCTCTCTGTAGACTAAAGACTCTGCACTATTCAGGCAGGTCTAGTACAAAATCTTTAGCAAACCTGAATATCTTTTCAAAATCCTTATTTGTCACAGAAGAAAAACCAATTACACTGTAACCAAGAACTAAGCAGGGAAAAAATATGGGTATTTAAACCCCATATATTCTGGTAAGAACTATAGTCTATTAAGTAGTTCTATTAAGAAATACAGTCACCTAACATTTCCTACTGACTTCCACAAGATGCAAAGATCTTGCAATCCAGTAGCATAACGCAGCATCACCATAGCTATTAAGTAAGACCTTTTCTTTATATTCCACTTGCAGCATACCTGCAATTTCACAGTAAAAAAAATTTAAAGGATAGTAGCAGTGAGATCGCATCTTATAACGCATCTATTAATGGTCAGATTCAAAGAAGACCAAATGCAAGGGAACACACTGGTCCTCTCATTAAATTTAAATAACCTGTAATCAGGAAGGTTAGAATGGAAAGTATTCACTCTGAGATACTGCTAAGCTACAATTAAAAGCTGCAAGTTAGGATGATCCTTATCATTTGCTTTAGTATTGGTCAAAGCAGAACATGCATTACTGCAAGAAATAAATACCAACCCTAACAAACATTAACGTTTACTATTAGTAACTGATGATAATACAAGGTGTGTTTATACACTGTGCCATTGCTATTTCCTGAATTAAATTTGAAAATTACTTTTTACGATTTAATTGGTAAATAGCATTTGAAAAAGTTCAAACTACACTGTTTAAATAGGACCAGCCCTCAAAGTGTTTGCCTCTGTAGTCCCTTGGAATTTGAACTCATTCATCTCTTCATATGTGTACCTATTTGAGAGGAAAGGAGTCTTTTCCTACGGCTGTAAAATGCCATTTCTCTTGTCTATGAAGAAAATAATATTAGAATCCTTGAAATGTTTATTTTCTCCTTCAGTGGCTGAGGAAAAGAAGGATTGCTGGTAAAATTGCAAATCTTTTAATAAGTTTACAGCATCCCAAGAAGAGTAACCCCTAAAACAAAACTAGACAATAAATGAAGATACTTTTCTATTTTTATAAAGAAACACAGACTAGTTAAGGCCAAATCACTGCAGAGACTTAAGACAGCTATTGAACAGGTGGGAACTCTCCAGATGGATATTTCAGATTGACTAAAGAAATCAGTTGCTTAGGCAAAAACTCAAACAACATGTTTTCAATGTTGCTTTTATGGGATCTGAAGAAACAAAATGGAGTACAGATCTGAAGGAGAAAGGAAAGACAACTGAAACATACATTTACACAAAAGAATCAAGGATTACCTACACTAAATCTAAAAAAAAACTCCTCAGCAAAACTTTACTCAACAGAACATTAAAGATTACATACTTCATTATCTTGTCATCAAAATTACGTGGTTTTTTGTGGCTTTTTTGTTGGTCTGGAAATTCCAGGGTAGAGATGATGTGAAAGATGTGCCTGCTTCATTTCAAGGGAAAGTGTTAGCCTCATAATATGACCCCCCCCCTTTCTCTTTTCATGTTAGCTATTTCTATAGTCTCTGTGGCATATAAGCAATGACACGGGAATGATAAGATTATAAATCTTCATTTCAAAATTTTCAGAATAAGGAACACAGAAGTACATTGCATAATATCTGATCCCAAATGAGGCATGTGAAATTGAAGGATATGAAAACATTAGTTAATTTAGTCATACATCACAATCATGAAAAATATTTTAAAAGTCCTTGTAAAACTTGCAGAAAAAGGAATAAATTGTTCATGTCTGTCTTTTCATATAATTGTAGTAAGACTATAATTTTAACACATTTTATTCTCTTTATCTGTAGGCAAAAAAAAACGAACAAAACTTTTGTCTGGCCATAATTACTGTGAAAATTTTTCAGTAAGAAGTTATTTAAGATGGAAGAGATTCTCTTGTATCTTAACCCTATTTCTGTGAGAATTTAACAAGAAAAACAAAGAGAGGAAAAAGCCAGTGACTAAAAAAGTACAGCTTGGATTTTGTTTTCCGTACCAACATTACTTTGCAACCTCAGTCTTGGAGAAAAGCATTCCCAGCACAATCTGACTCAACCATCACAAAATATTGCAAATATAAACTGACAAGTGTTTCACCTGTTCTTAAGAGTCCATTTTTAGTCACAGATTTACATCATCATTGCAGAGGGAATTCCTGTTGATCAATCCTGCATGCTTAAAAAGTTTTTAAAAAAGGTGAGGAAAACAATTGTCAAATCATGCTTAGGATAGTTTTGTTGATACTCAGGCCCAACAATTAGGTCTTATTTCCAGCCCTGTACTGCCTGTTTATGAGCCATTATCTCAAAAAGGCAACAAATTTTAAATGTTAACATCAGGAACCAGTACCTGAACACTTTTTAGCTTTCAACAGTAGATATTTATTGAAAAACAGCTGCATTTAGAGGGGTTTGGTCAGGATTTATTGATTTGAATGCCATACAGCAAAGGAGTTGCACAACTGCATTGCTGAAAACGATTAAGTGATTAACATGATTAAGAGTCTTTTTGCAAGTGTTTTAGGGATGACTAGCTCAAATGAAAGAAGTTACCTTATTACGGAATTCAGGATAATAATACTTTTTTTCCTGGGTATACAACTGCTTAGAAATACAGAATGGCATTTTTCACTGAAGCAAGATCTTTAAATATTTACAAAAATGGAAAATATTTGTAACTGCAAGCAAAGGGAACAGAAGCTGCCCACTCAGCTGCCTCAGGTTAATGAAAAACAAAGGAAACATTTTTGCTTACGCTTCTCTACCTTCTCAAGATAAAAACATCAACTATTTTTATAGGATTCAAATAACATCTGGACAGATGGTTTTAATGCACCCGTAATATAACAATTACTTCAAGATTATCTTTCCAAAGCATTTCTAAATTAGCAACTGCCTGCTATAAAGATCATCAAAATAGACTCTCCAAATTATGGTTCACTCTCACTATGTAATACACTACTTAGGCACTGGACAAACTTTCTTACAGATGGAACAAAGACGAGTTTTCTTGTTTTTAAAGATAAACTAATTGGACTATCGGTTTACCTGTGGTTCCTAATTCAAAGCTTCTTGGCAGAGAATGGGTTTAATGATTACCTTTTATAACCTCTGTACTTAAGCTGCAGCTCCTTCTGCATATCCTGGTTTCAGACTTGGTCATGCCTTGCTTGTAACTGGCTGGAAAATCTAACAGGAGAAATACGTTTGACAAGGATTCCTGGACCCAATTAACACCAAACAAATATAAATAAATAAGGTAAGTGAAAGCAAGAATTGTTAAAGGTAACGACTGAAGCAGTCTCAATACATGACTTTAAAAAAGAGACATTGGGCACAAAGCTATAATGAAGTTCAGTCACGCAAGCCCTGCATTCTTTATGTGTGCAGTTTTCTATCATAGGTTTAATCTTAAAAGTTGGATTCATTATGATTCTTTAAAAAAATCTTTAATTCAAAAATAAACTTGATGTCTTTATAGCCCAAGTGTTTCTGGAGACCAACAGTACTGAGATAGGTGTTTTGTTAATTTAAAATGCTGCAGTTTTTGTAGCCAGTTACTACTTAATTTACCAAAAAAACCCAACTTATGTTGCCTAAACATGATGTCTTCCAGAGTTACCATCTGTATAAAAGCATAAGGATCTTCAGCATTTAAATTTAAATACAATTACTATTATAGTTTAGAGTCTTAGGAGAGAAGAGACTTTTGACTAATCTACTTTAGAGGCTCAGGACCTAACCCTATCAATTTCCTTCACTGTCTCAGACTGTATTTTAGACCAGTATTAGGGGAAACAAGCAAAATCCTCACTGAAAAAATCGTAAGTCAAATTTAAGTTTGAAAACAAACTCTTTACATTCTAGTTCTAAACAGGACAAAACATTGAGTGGAAAACATTCACCCTGAATCAACACAGAGAAGACTGGTGACTCTTTCTGAGGCAAAGAGCTGCTAAATAGATAATTATAGTAGCCCACACTCTGTTTAGCAGATGCTTCCATCTCCAAGGAACTGAGACAAGGCCTAATTTAATGAAGAATGGAAAGAAGGTCTCCTAGATAAGAAGAAAGCACTCTAGCTTTTGGGAGGAAGATAAAATCTGTCTGGACCTTTGGAGGAATTCAGAGGAAGGACTGGCTATAAAAGCTTGATTGTTCCAGTAAGGACATCCTTGAAACTGAATGTAATCTGCGACAGAAGACACAGACATTCACTTGCCGGGTGGGTATCAGGAAAAGGTGGGACGGATGAGGTAAAGTTGACATAACTTCTCCTCTTTGATTTCTTCTCTGAGTAGGTAGTTCGATGGAAGTCCTTTGCCTTTGAGAGAGTGCGTGCATGTGTTTGTTTTCTGGTAATACTTACCTACGCTATTTTGTACCCACATATATCAGCAAAAGTCAAGCAACATTAATATGCTACAGTGAGATTTTGGTTTTATTTCCTTAGAAATTTCAACAAGAAAAACAAATGGGTGAAGAAAGCTTGAAGAAAAGAAAAGGAGACGACAAAGGAAGAGAGGACAGACAATCCATTCAGAGTCATGAACCCCAAAGGATGAACCTACAAAAGCAGGCAAACCTTTTTCTTTTCTCCTTTTGGTCCATGTGTGAGGGGTTGGCAGAGGGAGGCAGAAGGGGATATTTAGGCATATGCATCAGCATACAAAAACCAATACTGTGCCCCAATTTAGCCAAAATATGCTAATATCTCAACAATGTTGTTGTTTACATTTTCAGAAACTGCTAATTACTGAAGTTAAATAACTCTGATATAAACAGAATAAAACGCCAAGAATGTCATTGAAGTTAGCAGATATAAAAATAATTCAAAGACTTTTCTAAGTTGATCAACTGAGGCATTTCATTTACTTTTTTTTCCACATGTACTTTTCAGAAGTCGTAGTGAACTGTCCAGCTAATTGTTTCTGAAAGTTTGTTAGTGTTTATAACCAGGAAATAGGCACTGGTACTTGAAGAAAAGTGAAAATCTGTCTCCTCCAGAAAATTACAGATGCTTTAGAAAACAGTTGTGTCACTTCCTCTCAGGAGGGAGTGGCATTTCTCTTAAAATTAATTTAAGTAGCCTGGAAAAAGATTATCTATGTGATTTTAGTTTGGTGCCAAGACTGGAAAAATACTGATGTTATTAGAGTAGCCATAACTATCAGAAAAGATTAAATAGCCACTTGTTTTAGTAGTACATGCCTCAATTTCGGTGGTTTCATGTAATATTGTAGGTCACTACAAATTTAGGAGAACATGATTTTATCACCACCTAGCAGTATCATCACAATTCCTACACAAAAATATGTAAAGCAAGGAGAGGAAGACAGCTGCTCAACAAAAAAAACCCCCGGATTCCATCCATGAAAGACAATTTCTGAATCTTAGAAAATTCAGAATTCATCAAGTGCTTGTAAAAGAATGTCATTGCTTAATCAGAGAGGAAGGGGCAAGTTCACCCATTCAAGGTTATATTTGAGACTTACATAATCCAAAAGAAAGTTTAATAAAGGAAATAGGCAGGCAAAACACAAGTAGATGTACTTTTGAAAACAGCAGGAGTACACCACAGGGTGCATATGAATCTTGGAAAGAAGAGTGAAATTTTGCAAAATTGTTTAATGTATTTCTTTATAGAACTTACATATTGAACGCCAATAAAAATAAGTCAGTAATGACAATTACTGTAGTTCTATGATACTGAGAAGTAATTGCTGAATTACTAGAAATTGCTTACAAAAACATCTCATTTTATTTCAAGGTGGGCCTCATTAGTGGAATCTGTATGATTGTTGGTACAATTATTGGCTCAGGTATCTTCGTTTCTCCAAAATCAGTGCTTGCCAATGTTGAAGCTGTGGGTCCTTGTTTAACCATCTGGGCAGCCTGTGGAGTTCTGGCAACATTAGGTAAAGGACTCAACAAAGAATGTGAATCTTTGCCTTAAATCTTTATATCTGCTGTTTCTGCCTACTACTCTCATTTCACAAATTAGCTAATAGCACCTAGACCAAAATCAGCAAAATCCTGCTGTATATATGCATAGCAGTACTCAACCATAAATTTAAAATGGGATGTTTATAGAAGAAAAATTAAGTTTTGAAGTTGTAAATCACACTCAGTTTATTTTGAAAGAAAGTTTTAGTTTTGCCTGCTTCATTCACTGACTGTAACAAAGAGAATACTCTTCTACTTAAATAACTGGCAATATGTGAAATTTCCTGGTAGTGAGCTAGGTACTTTCTGCTAGCTTTTTACTTCTGTAATTCTAATTCTATTATCTGAAAATTTAGCACTAAGCACCTCAAAATATTTCAAGAAGTAAAAGAAAGACATTTTTGAGCATTGTATCAAGGGGGACAGCATACAGAAAAACCTTAATTCAAGATGCCACATACAGTAATAGAACAGGAATTAATGTTGAACTTAGCAGACATTTTATTTCAAAATTGTGCAGAAAGTCTGTTTTAAGTTTCCAAAAGGTATGTCAGCCAGTGCAGTTCTCACTTAAATGCTTCTTATAGTGTTTGTTTCTCAAACAGAAATCGAATTAAATCATAATGTTTGTACTGGTTTTGGTGAAGTCTTAAACATCAATGATAGTAATTTTTAGACTGCATCTGAATAATTTCAGGGTATTTTTTAAAATTGCTCGCAAGTAATTAAAATTTTATTTTGCATACACAATAAAATATACAGAAACATGAAGAGAGTAATGATGCACTGTATATATCAATTTCCTTAAATTTTCTACCTATTAAAAAGTGATCATCTGTCCAAGCAGTCCTAGGTTCAAAAGCGTATGAACTAAACCTGCTTTTCTTGTTATTCAGGTGCACTTTGTTTTGCTGAGCTTGGTACAATGATCACAAAGTCTGGGGGAGAATATCCTTACCTTATGGAGGCATTTGGCCCAATTCCAGCATTTTTGTTTTCTTGGACAAGCTTACTGGTTACAAAACCCAGTTCATTTGCAATCATTTGTCTCAGCTTTGCGGAGTACGCATCAGCTCCTTTTTATCCAGGTTGTGATCCACCCCAGGTTGTCATCAAGTGTCTTGCAGCAGCTGCTATTGGTAAGATTCAAACTTTTTAAGACAGACTAGATCCAAAATTGCATAGTGACCTGTTTCTGGCTCCATCAACAAGTGCACTTCAGTACCCTGGAACTTCCTTAGGTTCATCCTCACAAAGACACCAGAAATCTTTAAGACACAGTCCAGTGAGTCCTTCCCACAACAACTAATTCAACAACATAAAAAGGATACATTTAAAAATGCTTTGTTCCTAGTCCAGGGGATTTTTTATTCTTCAGTAAGATAGATGCAGCTGTATAATGAGCTCTTATCTCTAGCAGAAAAGGAAGAAAAAAGTGAGTGTGGAAATACTATTTCTTTATTTATCAGAATGCTGTGCAACTTCAAAATATTTTTTGTTAAAGGTGCTATCAAAATCTAATTCATAAATCCGTTTTTCCGCACTATTTTAAAAGTTATCCAAACACAGTAAGTAAAAACTATATATTATATAGACAAAAAGTCTGAGGGAAAAGCAGTACAGTAATAAGGGGAGAGGCAATTTTTCTTTAAATTCTGCCGAGCAATGAAAAAAATTTATAATTTGATTTCTTTTAGTGGTAATTACAATTGTGAATTCACTGAGCGTGAAGCTGGGAAGTTACCTCCAGAATTTTCTCACAGCTGCTAAAATGATCATTGTCACAATCATTATTGTAAGTGGAATTGTTCTCCTTGCACAAGGTAATACAATATACGTTATTTGAAAAAATTATTTTAGCTTTTGCTATTATCAGTAAAAAATTCCCCACTGACAGAAGTGACACAGTAATAAGGCACAGCCCTGAATCTCTTCATTCAGGGTTTTAGTTATGCATCTCTTGGAAACTATGGTATTTTCTTTTAGAGAAGTGGGATGGGTGGAAAATGCAACACTACAGATCAGTTAATACAAAAGGATCAGTTAATACAAGTTAATTGTATTAATGAATACAATTAATTTTATAAGTGAAAAGTTTCAAAACATGAGACATATGTTGGAATGTTTTTTCATCTTGTGGGGATTACAAGAATTTATTTCAACACTGATCAGTAATCTTCCTCTTATTTGCAGGAAAAACTGAAAACTTCAAAGATTCTTTCAAGGACAGTAAAATTTCTGTTAGCTCTATCAGTTTGGCATTTTATAATGGACTCTGGGCATATGATGGATGGTAAGGAATCTTTATTAGCCTTAACAGTTACAGTTTAACAGCCTTTAACTGGCTTACTCTATGCCTGCAGAACCCTCTGAAGAAGTTAACAACTGACTTGTTTTAAGAATGTCTTGATGAATTCTGGAAAAAGAACACTAGCGTGGTTAAAAAACCCCCAGAACTCCACCCTCTTTTAGTTGCTGTTTATTAGTGAAAGAAAATGTATTTTCTTTCACTAGATCCCAAAAGGACTACTACTACTGCTTTGCTGCTGAAGGTGCTTAGATACTGTAGTAATGAGGAGAATATAACACAGTTTAATTCCATTGTGTTAGCGAAAATAGCTTTCCCTGCAGGTAACCCCATCAAATTCCACTTCTTGTGAAATATGTAATGGTGTTTGATTAGTACAGGAGAACATAAAAAAGAACATTGTGTCAGAAATTATAAGGTTCAACTTGCAGATTTTTTCTTAGGGAATGGCAGTTGGCATAGCATTCTGTTGGCACAAATCCATTGTTATTCTTAAATGTACAAACTGCAGAAGTCTGCATATAGGTCTGTACTTTGGAAGCAAATAAGAATCTAATCTTGATCTACCACAGAGCAATTTCCTTTTAAAAGCTTTTGAAACTGAATTTATTTTTAAATAGATTATTTTTTTAGGTTCTGTTTCCAAGCTTGAGAGTCTCAACTCAGGCATGTAAGTCTGCTAATTCAGGCATTCATATGGGCTTTTTAAGAGGGCAAAGAAGCTGATCCCTAAATAATTATTTGTGTATGTAACCACCATGCACTAACATTTGAAAATTTGCCTTTGAACTGTAAATACTAACTCTTCACATTTTCAGAGTGGATGAATATAAAAACCTTGTTTCAATTGGTCTACATGCTCTAGCAAAAATGAGTATTTGGAAATTATAATTCAGATAGGTATAATCCTTAAAAAGGTTTTCATGCGTGTTTTGTAAAGACAGTATGACTTACAGAACCACTGTGAAACACCAGCAGACTTGCTTTACTTCTTGCCCTCAGCACACCTGTGCTTTTACTTGAAAAGACTCAGATACTGCAAAGCTTGAAGTTGAAAGGCAATCTTGTAAATCTAAGATGCCTGCCAAATTTTTGTTTGATTATTCTGGGATATTTTATCCAAGATTTAGAGTCTCAGAGATACTAGAGATAATGCAGAAAGCGGTGGTGAATCAAGAGGGTGACTTTTGGATAAGAAGCTCACATAGGTTTTGTCCTGCAGTTTTCCCACTTAAAAGATTGATTTTACTTTTTTTTTCTTTTTGTAAACTGGAAAGATTAAAAACAATAATACAAGAAATAGCACCTCAACTCATAGTATAGTCTTATCAAAACACCTGACTGCTAAAATACTCTATGAATGTTTTTCCTTCCAGGAATCAACTCAATTACATCACAGAAGAGCTTAAAAATCCTTACAGGTAAAACTATGTAGGAAAGCAGTGTTTTTACTGGCAAAAAATCAAACACTAAGTATTTTTCTATAAGCAAGCATGTATTTTGGTTTGTTTTTTAAAAGCATTATTATTCTGTTATTCAAAGTTTGAGCACTAACAGGCAAAGTTAATTAGCCTGTATTACAGGCTTTGTATCTGCTTAATTTGTATTTCTCCTTTTTATAATCCTGATTTCCATAGCTCTACAGTATTAAAAAAAAAAGTAAATACACCTAAAGAGCATATCAGGAAAAGTAGGAATCCATGGTTTACTATGACAACTGTACCAGTGATACAGCAATGCTGATGGGGTCTTACTTTTCCATTCTTTAGAAATCTACCACTATCTATAATTATTGGAATCCCCTTGGTTACGGTTTGTTACGTTCTGATAAACATTTCCTATTTCACCGTAATGACTTCAACAGAACTTCTGCAGTCCCAGGCAGTTGCTGTGGTAAGCTATTTAATTTTGTAATAGAACATCTGAAGAAGGCTGTGTGCATTGAACTCATGTAAGTCGTTAAGTTCCATTAATTTTTCATAAGATAAAATTAATTTTAGTCTAAACTGTTAGTGCCGCCTTTCCCCCCATTATCTACTGTCATTTCTTAACCTAAAATTTCAGTAATGCCTAATTTAAAGAGTAGTTATATCCTATCAAAATGGGAATAAAAGAAGGAAGCAAAAGTGATGCAGTCTTCAGCAAACTTTTTGTAAATATTGCAGCTCAGAGGGTGACTGCTTTCCTAAGGCATCAAAAAGATGGAAAGGGAAATAACGTCTGAGAGTTGCTTTGCCATTTTCAGTGTTTCTAGTATTTCTGAGAAAGAAGCACATGCCGAATGACAATAGAGCAAAGTCTGTTGTTCTGGAGATAACAACAACTGATCAATCATTCACTTCCACCTTATTCTTTTTGGGCTTTTTTCCTTAACAAATTTGAAAGATACGATTTTTACATTTTTGCAAGACATACTCTTACAGGGAAAATTAGAAATTACATAAGTTTCTAAAACCTTAAAAAATACATCTGTCCCTTCAGTTACACTCAGTAAATTTTCTGTGTCTCTGAAACAACTGTTGAGGTCATGCAACAATTTTCCTAATGTTAGTTTTCAGGGAAAACAAACAGCATGTGACAAGCATTTAAATATATAGTGTAGCACAGTGAAGTACAGTAATGTTGAAATGCTTAATTTTTTTTTTAAATAAAAGCTTTTAAAATTTAGATCTTCTGTGCATTTCAGCAGCTTGTCTGCACCAAGAGGTACAGCAAAGAATGTATCAAGTTAAATCTTGTATAAGAACTAATTCTCTTCAATACACCATTAAACTTACAATCTGAACAATACACATCAACTAGCACTGAACTCATCAGACTAAATTAACAAAATCTCAGATCTGGCACTGAGCAGAGGCAGCACAACAAAAGGAGGGCACTGTGCAAAGAGGTCTATACAGCTGTAAGTACCCTTTGAGCGTCCTACTTCTGGACAAAGAAACATCACTGATGTCAGACCTGTGCAAAACCAAAGCTCTTTATGCTTGACTTACTAAAAAAACCATCCCCCAACTAAAAACCTAAACCTACCTGTCAAAAACATATAAATTCAAATTCATTTGCTGTTGATCAATGTACCTACATGAGATCTACAGCAACAACTAACATACCATGCTACAGGTGAAAACTCAAATGTACTGAAAGACCGGAGGGAGTTTGTCCCGTACTTGTTCGCCCCCAGGCTCAGGCTGTCATGCTGTCACTGCTAATGTTACTCCTTCTAGAGAGGCTGAAAACAGCTTGTTGTATGGACAATGCTCTGCAGCAGCACCATCTTCCCTCTTGTTTTGCAGACACATCCCAAATGATGTGTCTTTAACAGAATTTAATTTCTGTGTAGTTTTTACATCTGCCTTCCAATGTTTCCGACAGATGTTGCACCTTAAACATCATGACAATAATACTCCACTCCATTTTATAGTGGTCAATGAATTAATGCAGGTCTATATTTGGCAAAGCATTCTTTAATAACTACAAAAAAATTACATGTTTTTGTTGGTAACAAAGCTCAGATACCCATTTACTTTACCTACAAAGAGGCTCTAACATTACTGAATATACTAAATGGTAGTTAAAATGACAAAAAAGATTAATTTTAATCCCATATCCCAGACATTTGGAGATAGAGTCCTTTATCCAGCCTCTTGGATAGTTCCTCTCTTTGTGGTATTTTCTACGCTTGGATCTGCCAATGGCACATGTTTTACTGCAGGCAGGTAAGTCCCCACTCTAAATATCTTCAAATGAAAGGTTTTGACGGGTGGAAAAATTTATATACATCTATCTACAGACACAGGACATTCTTCTGACCCACATTATACAAAATGCAATATAAAATTGCCTGTAACTCTAACTATATTGTTTAATTTCCAAAAATAAACAGTGGCTATTCAAGTTTGAAAAATTAGGAAACATAGTCTCTTCTTAATTCAATGAAGGTATAGCACTATAGCACAAAAGTTTTTTTCACCTCTCATCAATTTTAAGGCTGAGAATTAAACAGTTAAAACTTACCAGGAAAAACATGACTACACGAGCAAAGGTAACTGAGAAGCTATTCCTTTCTATCAGTTGTTCAACGCTTCCATTTACTATTTAAAATATTTTAAAATTTCAAAACCATCTGAATACAATGCAGCTGTAAAGACCATTTTTTGACAAAAAGTTGTCAATATAGCTTTTTTCCTATGAAGCACATGCAAAAGGAAATATTTAATTAAAAGGGACACAGTAGGTAACATTTCCCAAAATACTTTTCAATTATATGTGCAAAATAATGATTCTGAAATTAGTTTCAAGTGTACTATTTTAATACTGGTTCAGAATTTGTTTTAGCTCACTGCTTTAATACTGCTTATTTCCCTTATTTTAAATGGCTACAGTACTCTTTAAATCCCAATGCATATCAAAGAAAATACTAGTGAAATTAGTCAAATGTCTATTTTTAGTAATGCCACAAAGTCTAGGTGCCACACTAACTACATTGCCTTGTTTTTGTTTTGTCAGACTTGTTTATGTTGCAGGTCGTGAAGGGCACATGCTAAAGATACTATCTTACATTAGTGTTAAGCACTTAACACCAGCACCTGCTATCATATTTTATGTAAGTATATATTCTAAGTACAGAAAAATTATCAACAAAAATTTTCCAGTAATACATACTTTCACAGCTTCTTACAAGCAGTCTTGACACATATCTTTAACTATCTAGACAAGAAAATTGCTAAATACATTTTGGAAAAAAGACTACATAAAACCCCCAACTTCTCTAATTTGAACATATTCATTCTGGAACTGGATTTTAAAAATCAAAATGGTTAAGAATCAATGGCATGAGAACAAAAACTTAAATGAATGGTTAGTATTAGAGAATCCTTTCACAAGATGATTGCAAGCAAGCTATCATTACCCTGTTTCCTCCATGCAGGAATATTTCCTCCATGTAGGAAATTTACACCTCACTTTAAAAAATCCAGTCAGTAAATACATTTAAGAATAAATCTAGAACATCTTGTTATTTTTATTTTACCCATGTATCTTCAAGGCAAAACAAGATATATTCAATCCTGTCAGGAAAATTAATCCACAAACACCAGAGGTTTATGTCCAAAAAGGAGACAGAGTCCTGTAACTTTATTCGAATAAAGGGAGAGGTCATGGGCATTCCTCATCGGGTCTCTCACATGATTAGAGGACGCCGCCGCCTGTTTATCCTCCTTTCTCAGGCGCCTTTCTCTCTCTCTTTCCCCATTGGCTGAAGTACTTGAGAGGTACAGCCTTCCCACATCGCCTAACACAGACCCCCTTTCTAATGTGTGCCCCCCCTCTTTTCTTTTTCCTTGTGTCTCTGTTCTTTTTCTCTAAATACAGAGATTTAGCACAGTCTTGAGTGAGTAACCGTCTGTGTCAATTAGTGGAATTCCTATGGAATTTATGGTTCTGCCCATTGCTTCTTTCACCTCTCTGTATCTGGCCTTATCTACCATCAGGCCCACAGTTTGTTTGTAAAGACACCTCCTTCTCATTCTTTTCAATCCTTCCTCTTCTTCTTTTCTCAGTAATTGTCTTTACAAACTTTAGTTATCATTGACTTAACTTTCTGTTCCCGGGTCCTTTTTTGGTTTTGCAATTATTTGCAGTGACATAATTTTCTGTCTTTTTGTAGCTATTTCTGGATCAGTAGGCATGGCTACTACCTGCATCCCCTTGATCACATGTTGAATAAGTTGCACTAAGCAAGGGATCATACATGGTAAAAAGATTAGAGTTGCTATAGCACATAAGAGGTAAAAAAAGCATTCGTTTAACCCATAGACTGCCAGGTAACCATGAAAACATCCTTTCCACGTTTGGACCGGTATGTGGGCCTACTTTCTTATTCTCTTTGTTATTTGTTTCACCACTTTTCCATTGTCATGTCTTTGCAAACTGTAGTTTGAGTCATTTAATTTTCCACACACTCCCTCTTCTTCTGCTAATAGATAATCAAATACCATCTGATGCTGAAATATTGCATTCCTAATTTAAGTGGATTGGTCAGCAAGAAGGTCAAGAGCTACAGCAGTCCAGTTGGTTGTTATTTCAAAGACAGCTTGTCACTTAATTATCCTATTTAAATTATAAATAGGTTCTCTGGCACTTGATATAAATTCATTAGGATTCCAAGTGGCTGGTCCATAGTGTTGTATGACTTGCTCTGGTGGCCATTCATCTTTTCCCCACTTTTGGGTGCTCCCTCCAGCCAGAGATGCATCAGTTGACTGCTTTTCTCTAAGCAGATCATCATATACCTTGATTCTTAACTGATTTCACTGAAGCCGTGGTAGCAAAAAGAACAACGGTTTAATATATCCGACATAACATATCCCTGACCAGTTTGGAGATAACCTGCAATAGGCATGTTGACCACAAACCCAATAATGCCCTTTCAAAGCCCAGGTCCCACTGGCAAAGGGGCCTTCTCAATTTTCATCATCAATTGGTAGGTCAAAATACAGCTTGCTTCCTGGGCCTAACGGTCCCTCAACAAGAGTTGGCCCACCATAAGAATCACAATATTTGCATTTTCAGACTCCCACATGAGGTTTCCACCTACAGTTACATCCCAGATCTGATTTGTTGGATCCGAACTAGAACTTATTAAAAAGAGTTTGAGTTCCATTCTGGTGTTGCCACGTCCACTGATAGTCAGGGACAACATGTGTCCTACTTGTGGAATTATCTCGGAGGCAGCTTAAAAATAAGTGGTCAAAAAAACCTGTCCTTCCCCACTATTTTACAGCCTTCAAAATCCCTTTGGTAATTATGGTAGGAACACCTTACCATTAGTGAGCTTAACATGCATTTGATTCCATCTGCCTTGATATTTAGAACAGTCATAAGGAGGGCAGTTGGAGGTCCAACAAAACTGCCCAACAATATAAACCCAAAAGATAAAAGTCCAGTCAAAACCACTTTTTCCCATGTATATGCCTCCTATTCTATTTAGACAATAAATGCCTCTTTCAGAAGAATGAAGCCACCATGAACTTCCTTCCTCATCTCAAAATCCTGTTTCGTTGTGGACCTCACTCTGGGTGCTGACCCACCATTTAGGTTCCATTGGGCTGGCCACACATGGCCAGTCTTCAGATCCTCCTGGCCCTCCGCAGACCCAACAATTGCTTAAGTTAAAGGGTTTTGCTACTTCCTCTCCTAGGACTAAAAAATTATTCTCCCATCTCTGTCTGAAAACTAACTGACAATATAAAGGTTAGATTATTAAGAAAAACATTCTAATGGTGTAATCTAATTTCCTAATCTAATTTTCACCTTGTCTTCCGCACCACCTGTGGCGAGTGAAGGCACAGAAACCACTTAACATAAGGAAAACAAGGACAGAAAGTAGTAGCCCCCCAGTGACTGGAGATCCAAGAGGAGGGATGCCCATACAGACTGTTTCAGCGGACAGTCTGTGCGTAGGCACACGGGGCTTCCCCCGATGTCGATGCTGCTCCACTCCACTGCTGTGGAGTGTCAGTCATGGCCTGCCGTCCTTCTCTTCCAGCTGAGATGTCCAAATTTCCGGAGCTTCAGAAACTTTGACCCAAGTGTGATGAGTCCACCCATGTTCAGCTGTCTTGATGGCTGTTTCTGTGGTGAGTAACACTTGGAAAGGTCCACGCCACTTCGCTACCAGTGGTGCTTCTTTCCACTCCTTAACCAGCACTAAATCCCCTGGTTGGATGTTATGAACAGCAAAGTTCAAAGGGAGGGGCTATGCCAGCTGAGCTTCCTGTTGAAGGGATTTCGCAAGAGACAGTATCCTGGACACATATTGTTTTAAATATATATTCCTTATTTCCACCCCTCCAATAGGTCGAGAATTGCAACGATAATGAATTCCAAACATCAATTTAAAGGGAAATAATTGAATATCTCTTCTGGGTCTGGCCCTTATTCTTGTTAAAGTCAGTGGCAAGAGCTCTACCTATGGCATCTTAGTTTCTATCACCAGCTTCAAAAGGTGTTTCTTTATTTCTCCATTTATTCTTTCAACCCTGCTCGAGCTCTGGGGGTGTCAGGGGGTATGGAGGTTCCATTGTATTCCTAAAGCAGTCATAACCCCTTGAAAAATTTTTCCTGTAAAATGAGTTTCCCTATTTGAGTCTATTTCTTCCACAATCCCTTATCTTGAAATTATTTGTTCCAAAAATACATTAATAACAGATCCTGCAGTTGCTGAAACAGTTGGAAATGCTTCTGGCCACCTTATTAGCTGACATACTATTACCAGAAGATATTTAAACCTTGCCACTTGGGGCATTTCGGTAAAATCCACCTGGCATCTTTGGAAGGGACGTACAACCCAAGGCCTCCCTCCCCTGGCAATTTTCTTTGATTTGTGCTAAAACCAATAACAGGGTTACAAACAACCCTCGATAGCTTGCTTTGCCAAAGTAAAAAGACCCACAGCAACATACATTTTGAGGAAGGCTTCTGCCAGTCCTCGAGAGCCTCAATGGCTCCCTTCACAGAGTTGTTTTAATATCTGTAAGGCCAGAGCTTTTGGTATCCACTGCTTACCATCCCTTGTAAACCAATTATCCCCTCTTTCCTCTGTCCCACTCTTTTTAATTATCTCAAGCTCCTCTGGAGGAAAAGATGGTTTCTCTGGCCGTGGTGGTGTTACTGGGAGCAAGAGGAGGATCTTAAGAGATTTCTGTCAACAATGCAGCTTTCTGAGCTTCTCCATCAGCCAGTCGGTTACCTGTTGCCTCCTCTGAGCACCCTGCCTGGTGTCCCCTAACTTGTATTATTGCCACCCCTTTTGGTACACTTACCACCTCCAACAGATGAGAAATTAGGCTTCATGAGCAAATGTTTTTCTCCTGCATGTTAATAAACCTCTTTTTCCCATAATTTCCCAAATGCATGTATCATCCCATATGTGTATTTAGAATCAGTAAAAATATTCACTATTTTGTCCTGATATAATTCACAGGCTGTCACAAGCGCATACAGCTCCTCTGTCTGAGCTGACCATGTGGGTGGCAATCTCTTCTCTTCTTTTAATTCCTCTCCATTCATGATAGCTGTCTTGTAAATGGCTTCCCTTCTACCACCCTTGAAGACCCATCAATAAACACATTTTCTCCCTCAGGGCAGGGAGCATCTCGTAAATTTTCCCTAGCCTGGGTTTGGAGATCTATCACTTGAATGCAGGCATGGGTTTCTTTCTGGCCCCCTTCTTCAGGACAGTTCGGACAGGACACTGGGTTAAATCCTTCCCCACTTTTCAATTCTAAGTCATCCTGTTCCATTAAACAAGATTCACACTGTAATAATCGAGCACTGGTCATCCACTTAGAGGCTCTTTCAGTTAACAAAGCTTTAACTTGATGTGAAACTTTAACAATTAGATATGCTCCCCTTGTCAGTTTTCGAGCCTCAGTTACCATCAAGGCCGTGGCTGCACAGTTCTGCAGACAATGAGACCAGCCTCTGGCCACCAGGTCTAACAGCTTAGAAAAATAAGCAACAGGCTGCCATGTTACCCCGTGCTCTTGTACCAGAATTCCTTTAGCATGGCCTTGTTTAACATCCACATATAATTCAAATTCCTTTTCTGACTCTGGAAGAGCTAAGACTAGGGCATTAACCCTTTATCTTCTAATTTTCTACAGCTTTACTCTCCTTCTGGTGTCCATACCACAACATTAGGACTGTCTTGGGTTAAAAAGTCATATAAAGGTCTGGCTAAAACAGAAAAATCTTCAATCCATGCTCTGCAGTACCCCACTAACCCAAAAAACTGCCATAACTCTTCCTTTGTCTGGGGTAATTGTAGTTGTAAAATTCCTTGCATTCTTTCTGGATTAATACACTGTAACATTACAGTCAAAATGTGTCCCAAATATTTAACCTTTTTCTCTACCAAATGTGCCTTCTTTTCAGACACTCTAAGTCTCTTTTTAGCAAGAAAATTAAGCAGCTTCACAGTAGCCTCTTCAACCACCTTTTCCTGTTCCCCTCATAAAAGTAAATCATCCACATACTGCAACAACCTAATTCCTGAGGGTGGAGTAAACTCCCTTTTAATGTTTTCTGTAAGGCTTGCCCAAACAAAACCGGTGACTCTGTATATCCCTGCAGGAGGACTGTCCATGTATATTGTTGTTTTACCATCTTCCCTCCTTCCTCCTGCTCCCACTCAAAGGCAAAATACCGTTTACTGTCCTCGGTAATCGGACACCCCCAGAAAGCATCCTTCAAATCCAGTACTGAATAATACTGATGTGAAGAAGGGATTTGATTCAGGATGGTATAGGGATCCGGGACTGTGGGATGCCTTGGTTTGACAATTTCATTTATTATTCTTAAATCCTGCACCATTCTGTAGATTCCATATGGTTTCTTAACCGGCAGGATAGGAGTGTTATAGGGAGACATCCGTGGCTCCAAAAGACCTGCCTTTAGCAGGGACTCAATGACAGACTGTAACCTCTTCCTTCCTTCCTTCCCTTGAAATAGGGTATTGCTTTTTAGACACCACTTGTCCTGGTTGCTTCAAAACAATTTGGAGAGGCTCTATGTCTAGTTTTCCGTATTTCCCTGGGTCTGCCCACACCTCCGGGTTTATTTCAGCATAAGCTTTCTCAGTCGTTTTACACAAAGTTACCACAGTGTTAGCCTCTGTATCATTTTAGACAATACTAATTTGCAATCCCACTTTAGCCATCAAATCCCTTCCCAGTAAACTACAATCACAATTAGAAACAAACAGGAATTTATGCATTTCAAACCTATCCCCCACATCTACTAACAGCGGTTTAATAAAATGCACTCGGTTGAAAAAAAATGCACTCGCTCGAATAAAATGCACTCGCTCATCCTTTCCACTGACCCCATGAATAATCAAGGATCTTTTTGACAATTTTCCCCCCTTAGGGATAAAATTCAAGGTGGATAGAGGGGCCCCTGTGTCTACTAGGAAACACACCTCCTCTCAATCTGGACCCACCTTAAAAGTTAGCAAGGGCTCCATTGTGGTGGGTCCCTGGTATAATGGGAGCCCCTGACACCCCTAACATTCCATCTCCATTATCCTCTGGACTTCCTCCTCCTGAGGGTTCAGCTATCTCTGCAGACAGTCCCACTTCCGGTGTCCCTCTGCCTTGCAGATAACACACTGATTCCTTCCCAACCGCTGTTTGGGTTGACTGCTGAGCACAGAATGCTTCTTCCACTTCCTTGTGGTTGACCCCATCCCCTCTGTCCCTGGGGACCCCTTTGACCTTGTGAGTTATCTGCTGTACTTTTCTCACAAATTCCTCCAGAGGCTTATTTTGCCACTCTTCATCTTTCTACACTACTTTCCTTATATCAGGCCAGGATTTAGTAACAAATTGTACCTTCAGCAGTGTGTCAAAGGCTGGTCCCTCAGGATCCATCCCCCCGTGCTTCCGCAAGGCATCCCTAATCCTCTCTAACGAATGAGAAGGGCTTTCATGCTTCTCCTGTTCTAACGACATAGCCTTAGCTATGTTGTTAGTTCTGGGAGCTGCTGATTTGATTGCCCTAATCAAATACGCATGATAATCGCAGAGGCAAGCCAGACTGGCCTGATTATTTGGGTCCCACTGGGGGTCCACCTGGGGAATGGCATCACCCACCGTAGGTGTGTTGGGTCCAGCCCCACCCCCCGCTGCTTGTGGATGTTCATCCTCCCACAGCTGCTGAGCTTTCTGCAAAATCATTTGTTTCTCTGATGACCCAAAAAAAATTCCCAAAAGAAAATCCTAATCCTTCACCCCAAGACACAAGTATAATCTGCATTTCCCAAATATTCCTTTATCTTTTCCCCCAACCCTATGGGATCATCCAAATATGGGGGCAATTCCTTTTTCAACCCTCTTATATCCTGGGTAGTAAGTGGTACAATTACAAACTCAAACCCTCCCCCTTGACCCCCCCAAGAGAACTTGGCATAGTGGCATCTGGTGTACTCCTGTCTCTTGGGTCCAGGGGGCTTCTGATATCCTATACTGAGTTCCTCTTCTAGTTCCAGGGGATGACACGATCTGCTGCCCTCCTCCCCTTTCACTGTCATTATCCTCGGGTGGGGCCGTAGGAACAGCATTTCCCCGATCCTTTTGCTCCAGAAGGTGAGGATACAGGGGACCTGCAGCTGGCTCTCGGTCAGCTGGCAAAATTGGAGGACAAGACGGGGGAAGGTGCTGAAAAACATCCCAATCCTCACTGTCTTTCTCTTCCTCCCCTTTTTCTTCTTCTTCCTTCTTTCTTAATGCATAGACCTGTCCTGTTGCTTGTTTCAACCATATTGATCCACATTACCCTTCCATCAATCCTTTCCAATTCTCCTCTAAATACCACCACATACTTCGGCACAAACAAAGTCCATAAGGTTGCCATTTAAGCCCCTTTGGCAAATCATGCTTTGGCCACGCAAAATAACAACATTCTACCATTCTCTCCATGGTTACTTCTGGGGAAATGCATAATCTCTCCCAAGACCTCAGCATTCTCCCCAAGGGACTCTCCAAGGGTATTATGGGATTGTCATCCCTTTTGCCAAGGCCCTTTTCCAGCTTTACCTTTGCAACCCTTCATGGGTGCCCTGTTTTACCTGTGCTACCCTTCATAGGTGCCCTCCCAGGTTTGCTCTCTGAAGATCGCATTTTACTCAACAGGGTCCTTCCCTGTGGCCTCTTCATGGAGCCCCCTGATCCACCACTTGTTCATGTCCCGGGCAGTCTCCGGAACCCAATCTATTGCCCGGTGCTAGCCACCACCAAGGGGAGCTGATCACCGAAACTGGGTGAGGGGCACCTTCAGATCTGCTCCCTGCCCACTGCCTGCAGACGGTGGAAATATCCCAGACAAGAGCCCCCAAATTGTCAGGAAAATTAATCCACAAACACCAGAGGTTTATGTCCAAAAAGGAGACAGAAGAGTCCTGTAACTTTATTCGAATAAAGAGAGAGGTCATGGGGCATTCCTCATAGGGTCTCTCAAATGATTAGAGGACGCAGCCTCCTTTTTATCCTAATTTCTCAGGCGCATTTCTCTCTCTCTTTCCCCATTGGCTGAAGTACTTGAGAGGTACAGACTTCCCACATCGCCTAACACAGACCCCCTTTCTAAATGTGTGCCCCCCCTCTTTTCTTTTTCCTTGTGTCTCTGTTCTTTTTCTCTAAATACAGAGATTTAGCACAGTCTTGAGTGAGTAACAGTCTGTGTCAATTAGTGGAATTCCTATGGAATTTATGGTTCTGCCCATTGCTTCTTTCACCTCTCCGTATCTGGCCTTACCTACCATCAGGCCCACAGTTTGTTTGTAAAGACACCTCCTTCTCATTCCTTTCAATTCCAGTAACATTAAAAACATAAAAATACATTTTGTATCTTCAAGATATTCAGTCAACAATAAAAGAGATTAATGCATAAAAATTATAAGCATTTTGACTTAAAACGGAATTAAGATTGCACACAAAAATAACCACATGTTGGCCGGATGCAGCCACAATTTTCAAAGGTGCTGCAATACACTTATACCCAAATGTTTAAGAAAAAGCATTCACAGTTCATACTCTGGAACACTACGCACGCAGCAGTATTGAAACATAAGTAAAATTCAGCCTTCTTCTACAATAGACTGCACTAATTTTTATTTTCATTTTTAGGGGGCCATTGCTATTATTTATATTATTCCTGGTGACATTGACACACTCATAAATTACTTTAGTTTTGCAGTCTGGATATTTTATGGTTTAACTGTACTTGCACTAATTGTTATGAGGTTTACAAGGAAGGAACTCAGGAGACCTATCAGGGTAAGTTCTGTATGGCTTTTCCTCCATTCCATAGATGCTGTAGCATGAATTCACCCTAAGTATCTGGCTATTTAAACAGCGCCCTTGGGCAGTATCTTTGCTTTTTACTCCCCTTACCTGAAATCTAGCCATTTAATATAGTTCTGCACTAGGACTAAGCTCATAAGGACTGGGAAAAGATTACAAAATGTTGATTTTCACTTGAACAGACCACAGGGCACAAGCCAAATTTTCAGAGATGCGTAACTGCAGTCAGCAGACTACCATTGAAAGAATATCCAAACTAAGACCACAGGTCGTGGCATGTAAGTCAGGTCCGACATTTATTAAAATGCAAACTTGTACACTGCAATTTGAAATACAGACAAAGAGATCTTAGTGAATAATGTGGCAGAAGAGTTTTCCCTGTCCATATTTCTGCTACTCCTTCAATTGCCCCATCTGATTCCAGAAAATTTAAAGTAAAAAAATGCGTAAGGTAATCAAAATATTCTTTCATACAGGCAACTTCTGTAAGAACAGCTAAAGAATGAAGGAGTGATTTTATTCTTTGTATCTTGCAGATACCCATCATCATTCCTGTCATAGTGACACTGGTCTCAATTTTACTGGTATTGGCACCAATCATCAGTGCACCTGAACTGGCCTATTTGTACTGTATTTTATTTATACTTAGTGGACTTATAGTTTATGTACTTTTTGTTCATTTAAAATTCAACTGGCCACAAAAAATATCAAGTAAGTATACCTCAGTTAGCCAGCTCCAAACTCAATATTTGCTAAACTTGAGATTAATTACTATTATAAAGCTCACTATCTGGTCGATCCCTTCTAAAGCATGTGAGCAAGATGTGGAGGGAAGCAATTTCCCTAGCATGTAGTGTGCTTTACTGAAGACTGTATTTTACTCCTTCCTGTTGAAAAGAAGTAATGTCTGACTTGAGGAAAAATTAACTTAATTCATGAAAAAACCCACATCACTGTAGTAGCACAAAGAAACTGACTTCTAAAGTTAACAGAACTAATTAATCTGTAAAGTTAGTTTTTCAATCATCTGTATTTCAAAACATTGCTTTAGCGATAAACTAAAGATTAGCAGACACAAATTCTTATGCCACCAAACACTAGGCTTTTAGCTCTGATTATTAATTTTACTATACATACTAAAGAAAATGTTAACAGCATTAAGATAAAAAAATAAACCCAGTGCGGAGTATAGTGAAAGCTGCAAGAACCCAGCTTACGAACCATTTACGAACTGATTGCATAGTCCTTAGAGAAACTCTGATATTATCTCAGGAAAAACAGGATACACAGGTATGTCTAAGAGGCTAATAGGAACTAGCTGAATACAACAGGATTAGCAGTTCTTACAGACATTCAAAAAATCCATTGTCTGTCTCTCTCGTCCCTAGGACTATTAATTCTAATGTATTAATTATAATTAAATAATTATAATTAATTATAATTTAAATTATGCAATTGGAAACATTGTACTCTAATGTAAGTTTGAAAATGTGGAATGCTGTAGTTTGGATCTTAAGACTGTTTATTCTCCACCCCTTATTTTTAATTTTGAAATAGGAATATAGATAAAACAAACAACTTTGCAGAAGGATAGTTTTCTCACTTAGTAAAATAATTTGAATTGAAATATTGTTCTCTTATAAAGCCTTTAACAATACATCCTTTCCTCAGAGCCCATGACAATGCACCTCCAGATGCTTTTAGAAGTTGTTCCGGAAGAGGAAGTTACTGAATGAAGTATGTTATACCCACCAGGTTGTTTTTAAGTGCTGTACCCGTTGAAGTAGATTCAATTTAGTTTGGCACACATATATACTTGCTAAATTGTTATGTTCATACTAGTATATTAGTTTTGCAACACTTTAGTACTTCAAAGCATTAAATATACATAATAAAAGATTTCTAAGCCAGACTGCAGTGTCCAGCAAAGCTGGTTTCATTGTTTGCTAATAAGTTATGGTGTCTTGTTTTCTGAATTAAAATTGATAGCAAAGATGTGTTTTAATGCCTTTACAAACAATTCCATGGGTGAGGGTATGAATGTTAATGTCTTTGAAATGGGTCTTAATGTCTCTACCAACTTGAAGCTACACGTTTGTTACAGAACCCAGACAGTTTGACTCCTCAAACAGATACGGGTCTGCACAAGCCTGAGTTTCTGAACTTTGGGGGAAAATGACAGGTTCAACGGGGTATATGTGGTAGGTGGTTCAGGAAGGCTGTACCTTCCAAGTACCTCAGCCAGTGGGGAAAGGAAGAGGGCAATATGTGGCCAGGAGTTTAGGATAAAAGGGAAGCTGGGCCCTTCAAAACCTCGAGAGAGAAAACCCCATCAGCATGTGCCCCAGTGGACTCTCTTCCATTATTTGAATAAAGATCCAGGACTCCTCTGTGTCCGTTATGGACACTGGCTTTTCACAGCATGATTTTCCATACAGAATTACTCAAAAAACCTTTTCAGTTATGAAGATGGCAAAACTTAGCAGCAATAGTGTCAAGATGCTTCTGATGATACTATGGAAAGAACAACACAGCTCTTACTTACAGCATCACAGAAAGGACAAAAATCACGTTAACGCCAGACTAGCTCTGTCCTCAGGTTCTTAGACCAAACATTAGCTATGCAAACATCAGTCTTTCAAGTTGGATATTGCATCCTATAACTTCAGTCTCACAGAGAGACATTCAGGGTCTGCTGCCTTTAAAAAAGTCCCAGAACAAAAAAAAAGGCAGTGCTGGGCATCACTTTTCCTATGCAGCTTTAAGCTGTACAACACACACTGGTGTTACGCTTTTTATTTCAGCTGCATGCACCTTTACATTTTTGCTCTCTCACTGAGCCCAGATCCATAATCTTAATCTGGAAAGAAAAGAGGAGTAAACGGCTGCTGAATTTCACATTCAATTCAAAGAACATCAACAACGCCATGCAAACTGGGGCTATGAGCTTCTTTCACATTATCTACTATCACTTTAAAACACGCAGAGCTCCTGAACCTAAACTAACTGTACCAAGTGTAAATATTGGTCAAAAAAGGTGCCCTCTCAGCAACACAGATCTGTGCACTCAGCTCTCCATATCCTCATGCGCTTTCAGTCTCATAGAGTCTAGTTACAAAACTAAGAATATTGTCTTGGGGTGATTCTACGACAGTACTGTATTCCCCTTCGCCTGCTTGATTTCTAGGAGCGGAGGGAGAGAGAAGCCAAGGGAACGCTTCAAAGCGTCTAGCTTGACCTTGCAGTTAGACGTTTACATACTTTCTCAGAGCTGACAGTGTTTCTGGCAGTTAAGAGATAGGAGAAAGGGAGTTTTTTTTCCCTAGCTTCTTCGGCTTTCAGCTGAGAAGGGACTGCAATCTGCCTCACCAGCTTCTGTTCTTTTTTGGACTATTTTTGGCTTGCCTTTTCATCCAAGAGCAGCTACCATCTCTGGGACCTGCTCAGCAGGACCCTCCAAGGGGGATTGTCGGCCCGGCCTCAGGCCATAGGACTGCGGGGAGCAGCTAAGTCTTATCTACAGAAAGAACTCGAAAATCCACCAGCCTCTTTTAGGGGATGGGGGAGAGGGTTTCAGTATCCTTTTCTGTGGGGCACTCTGTTTACTAAATAAACTGTTTTTTTCTCTTTCATTCAAGAAATTATTTTCCCATACCTGTGGGGGGAGGGGCTGCTGGGGCCTGCTTGCATGGCAGGAAGGAGGGAGAGAGAGAGAGAGAGAGATGCCCTTTTCAGGTTATTTCCTCCTGAATTTGTGTCCAAACTGGCACAAACATTCAGCAGCTGGTCCCACAGAAAAAGTTCAAGGAAAGAGGCCGCACTAGAACTCACTTTTGTTTTGCAGCCTATAAACTGCACAGCCAACAATTAAACGATTTCTCCCTCTTTCTTCCCCGCTACATGCAAGATCACATTCTATCAGTGTCCAAGAGCCAGGATCCACAGTGGAGCTCTTTTACCAAGAGCTCCTACACGAATGGGGCCGGGCCAGAGAAGCGCTTGGCTTTTTCCTGGCCACTGTCAGCGCTTATCAGAACAACCATACGATGAGCGCTGTCAACTCGCAAAAGAAGCAAACGCGCCCAGCCCAGCTCAAAACCACCCCAAGCGCAGAGCCAGGTTGGAAACATCCCTGCTCTCAAATCACCTGTGCCAGCATAAAACGATTTCCCTGATATTCCCCTTCCAAGCACAAACTCTTCTTTGCACTACACTCAAACAGCAAAACGAACTCCTTTGTGCTTATGAATTTTTTCCCTCCCAGGGGAGGGTCCGGCTACAAACTTGAAAACATCTGACAAAAACAGAGCTCACAAGAGTGCCAGCTGAGAAAGCTCTTTCTGCCCACAACTTCATCTGCACCCACTGAAATGCATCACACACCCTAGTATCTGCAATTTCTATCTCAGCTCTATATCCTATCATAATCCTTCAGTCTCACAGAGTTGGCTTCTAAACTGAATGGCACAACTGACTGCTCAGACACTAAAGGTAGCAACCAGGACAAAAAGCTCAACAGCTTGGCGTTTGCATTCCCACTGCAACCGTTCAACAGCTCTAGCCAATAGAAGCCTACTGCCTACTAGAAGAAGCAGTGAAATTCAGCAAGACCACCCAATGTGTGGATCCAAAATTGGTTTCTTTGCAAAAGAGAGGAACTAGAAACCCATCTCAAAAGAAATGGCATCCTCTCCTCCAAAATACAAAACATCCAGGGGCTGATCCCATACATAGGTGCCAGAACACTGTTGCTGGGCATTACCTGCCCGGGGCACTAGATCAGCTGCACACCAAGACTCAGCCTAGCTGCTTACCTTCTCCAAAAGACGTGTGCTGCCAGAATTTCAAGAAGGCCACCTCTGAGAAGTGGAAACCACATACCTAATTGATTGTCTCAGGAGACCACCTTCCAGAGATGGATACCAATCCCATAAAAGTACAAACTGAGGCAGTGCTTCCAAATCAAATATGCCAGGACAGAAAGTTGCTGCTGCCCTTGACCTCCACAAGGCAGCTTCTTATCTGCACCTGCAACACCGGGGCTACGTGCTTTCCTTCCCATGAAAAAGCACCATCATTCTCATTCAGGAACTTACCAAGCGAAAGTTGCGTATCACCTCCTGTATTGCATACGTCCAACAATTGCTCCTACACAAAAGGGGCCAGGACAGAAACGTCTTGCTGGACTTTACCTTGCCACGGTACCTTAACATTTGCTTCAACCACACTGGCACAATGTCCTTTGCTTCCCAAGGAAAAGCACTCTGAGTCACTAGGCCTTGCCTTCAGTACCATTCCCTAACTTCGCCTATGATACTCTTGCTTTATCTTCCCTTCCCTATGTCTCCCTTGTCTTGCCTTGCCTACAATGCAGGTAAGCCAATGCAGTTGAAGTATAGGCAATTCTAGGCATTTCAAGGGAGACATAGGGAAGGAAAGACCACTGAGGAGAAAGCAAAGCAAGGCAATGGAGTTTTAGGCAAGAGAAGGCCCAGAAGCTGTAGGCAAGGCAGGGCAGAGGAAGGTAAGTCCAATGATAGGTAGGCCAAACAGGGACAGGAAGGGCTAGGCAAAGCAAGGCCAGGCAAGAAAAGGGCAGGCAAGTCAAGGCAGAGAATGTGTATATAAGGCAATGCAAGGCAAGGGACAGGTAGGCAATGCAAGGCAAGGGAGAGGTAGGCAATGCAAGGCAAGAACACAGAGGAGTTGGAAAGGCAAGACAAGAGAGTGGTAGGAAAGGCAAGGCAAAGCAAGTGGGAGGAAGGCAAGGGATGGCAAGGCCTCAGAAGAAAGGAGCAGGCAGCTCAAGGCAGGGGCTGGATATGAAAGGCAATGCCAGAGAAGGGAATGGGTAGGCAGGGCAAAGCAAGGCAAGGCAAGGCAAGGCATGGGTTTGCAAGGTAAGGCGAGTGAGAAGTATGCAAGGCAATGAGAGTCACAGGAGGAGCACACAGGACAATGCAAGGTGAGGGAATAAAGTAGTAGGCAAGTCAAGGCAGGGGATGGGTATGAAAGGCAATGCAACGCAATGCAAAGCAAGGCAAGGGAGGGGCAGGCAAGAGAAGGCCAGAAATCTGTAGATAAGGGAAGGCAGAGGAGAGTATGTCCAGTGATGTGTAGGCAAGGTGGAGATAGGGAGGGGTAGAGAAGGCAAGGCAAGGCCGAGTAAGAAAGGGGCAGTAATGTGCAGGATGCATTTGCAAGGCAAGAGAAGGGTAGGTTCTCCTTATTCCCAAGCTCTCCTTCCGCTCCTGGGCTCTTCCTGCTCCCTGGCTCACTCCACCTCATTCCAAGGCCCTCACCCTGCTCCTGGGCTCTCCCCCTGATACTGGACCCCACCTAGTCTCACCCCCGCCGCGCCGTCCGCACCCCGGCAGTGCCCCCGCGCAGCCCACAGGCCCCAGGCCGCCCATCACTCGCCGCCTCAGCCAGGCCGAGCTGGGGGATCGGGCAGCTCTGCCCCGCGGCAGAAGCCAGGCACCGCCCGTGGCCGCTGCGGTGCTGAGCGGGTGTGTGAGTGACCTTTTGCGGGGCTGGGGGGAGGCCGGACTCCGCCATCTGCGTGGAGGAGTGGGGCTGGGAGGTGCTGGGAGGAGAGAGGCTCTGTGTGCGTGTGCCTGTGCAGCGAGGGGAAGGTGCTGCTGTATGTGTTCCTGTGAGGGAGGGGGATGGTGGTCACATGGAATTGTGTGCTGTATCCCTATATCCGTCCATACGTGCCATAAGGATGAGGACTCATCCTGCACAGGATGTCTGGAGGAGTGTGTGTAGGACGTGGGAACTATTTACAGAATCACAGAAGTGTCGAGGTTGGAAGGGACCACAGTGGGTCATCCAGTTCAACCTTCCTCAAGCAGGGTCTTCCTAGAGCACATGGCACAGGATTGCATCCAGATGGTTCTTGAAAAGTTCCGACCTGTGGCTGGTTTGTACTTTCAAGCATGTCAAATATCTTGCAGTGAAGCTGCATTGCATGGAGTATTGTGGTTGGTCCTTCTCAGCTCAGCAGGAAGAAGGTTCCAGTTGCGGGTGCAAGGGATGTGTGTGCATCCAGCAGTTTGTGTGTTGGATCTTGACATATTCAACATCTTGTTAAATGCTCAGATATCATGAGTGTGATCCTGGATTTGCCCAGGCTTTTAAGTGAAGTGACCTTGGAGACATTTTTCTATACGGTTCCCAGAAGAAAAAAGCTATATTTTTCATGGAGGTTCTTGGAGGTTCTGTTACATTCCAGCACATTTCTGATGTATTTGTGGGTTTATTTGCTGCTGGAGTAGTTGTTAAAAATAGATCATTCTGAGTAATGGACTAGAAGAAAATATTAATGAGAGGTAAAGTATCTTTTGTTTACAGGTAGTCATTGCTTTGCAAAATTTTTTTTGTGAATTAATTCCATGGGTGGAGGATTTGTTTTGTTTTGTTTTGTTTTGTTTTGTTTTGTTTTGTTTTGTGGCTTTTCTTTCCCCATTGGTTAGGAGTAGCTGGCATATTGTTTTGAATATGAGACTGCCCATTGTGGTGCCTTACCCTTCTCCAACAACCCTAGGCTATCAACTGCTTGTTCTGTTGCTCTTGGTTGTGGGCTGCATTTGGTTGGATGGTTAAATAATTATATACTTACTCTTCTGTGCTCTGTATTTCTGTGTGGGGTGTACAATTTGTGAAGGAGTGATTTTAAACTCCCAATTTCTGTGTGCAGTCCCAAGCCTGTTAATGATTTGTGGGTTATTAGGTTTTTTCCCTGACTTGTGATGCATCCCTGTGTGCAGTACATAACAGGGAGAAAAAGCATTTATTGTTTCATAACAGAAGCACAAGCATAAAATAGAAAAAGGTTCCATAAAATACTGGAACCTGGAGTTTTAGTACACAAGCTTAATAAATCTTGCTGCCCTGTCAGCAAAACTTGTTTCACTTTTTCTGGTAATGGGTTTTAAGAATTATAGTCCAGACTAAATATTGAAGTGCTGTGTCACTTAGAGAAATAAATAAGCTCCAGTGTGTGAATCAGTCCTTCAGAAATTCAATGCTCCAGCAGAAGGAGCCACAAGTCCTGCCAGCAAATCTTTTCCAGTGTGGGCTCCTCTCTCCATGGGGCTACAGGTCCTGCCAGGAGCCTGCAGGGCTTTCCACAGGGTCACGGCTGCCTTTGGGGATCCACCTGCACTGATGTCGGGTCTTCCATAGGCTGCAGGTGGATATGTTCTCCACCATGGACCTCCATGGGCAGCAAGGGGAATGCTTGCCTCACCATAGGCTTCAGCACAGGCTGCAGGCCCTGTGCTCTGGCCGTGGAGCACCTCCTGCCCCTCCTACTCTACTGACCTTGGTGTCTGCATAGTTGTTGCTCTCACAGACTCTCACTTCTCTCTTCTCTGAGCACAATTACATTTGCACAGTAACTACTTTTTTTTTCTTCTTAAATATGTTATCACACTGATAACTTGGCCAGCGTGGCAAGCGATGGGTCCATCCTCATGCTGACATTGGCTCTGTCAGACATAGAAGAAGCTTCCAGCAGCTTCTCACAGAAGCTACTTCTGTAGTCCTCCACCCTGCTACGAAAACCTGGCAACGCAAACCCAATACATCAATGTTACCCAGACCAGTCTGTCCCAAATACAGAACTTTACTGCTGTTAGGTGAGCAAAGAAACACCTCCAATTTTTCACCTGAAAAAGAGAGTAGATTATTGTTACTCCTCAGCCTACTCTGCCTGCTGTCTCCCTCCCTATACTTGAGGCTTTTCAAACAAATACAACAGGCACATGAGACTGTCACAGGAAATCACTTACAAAGCAATATCCTGTAGTTAATTGAAAATTTCTTTGGGGAAGTTCAACTTTCATAGGCTTTTTTTTTAAAATTCATTTTTATTCAGCCAAAAGCCAGAATATGATCACATCTTAATTTTGCCAGTAAACTTTGCTGTGTCTAAAGAATCATAGAATATGCTGTGTTGGTAGAGTTCCATCAGGATCATCCAAGTCCAACCCCTGGCCCTGCACAGGACACCCCAAGAGTCACACCATGTGCCTGAGAGTGTTGTCCAAACACTTCCTGAACTTTTTCAGGCTTGATGCTGTGACTGCTTCCCTGGGGGAGCCTGTTCCAGTGCTCAACTACACTCTGAGTGAAGAACCTTTCTCTAATATCCAACCTAAACATCCTCTGACTCAGCTTCATGCTTCTTCCTCTGTCACTGGTCACGAGAGTTAAAGAGATCGATACTTGCCCCTCCCACTTCTCCTTGTGAGGATGTTGAAGACCTCAATGAGGTCTCCCCTCAGCCTCCCTTTCTCCAGGCTGAACAGACCAAGTGACCTCAGCCCCTCCTCATAAGACTTCCCCTCCAGACCTTTCCCCATCCTCATGGCCCTCCTTTGCATGCTCTTTAATAGCATAATGTCTTTTTTGTATTGTGGTTCCCAAAACTGCCCCCAGCACTCAAGGTGAGGCTGCCCCAGCTGAGAGCAGAGCAGAGCAATCCCTCCCTGGCCCGGCTGGCAATGCTGGGCCTGATGCGTCCAGGACAGGGATGTCTCTCCTGGCTGCCAGAGCACTGCTGGCATATTCCACTCTCCATTGACCAGGACCCCCACATGGTCCCTTACCACAGCATTTCTCTCTAGCTTCTTGTTCCATAGTTTATACACACAATCAAGGTTGCCCTGTGGCGGGTGCAGAATCTGGCATTTGCCCATGTTAAACTTCACATGGTTGGTGATTGCCCATCTCTCTCAATTATCAGGTCTCTCTGCAGGGCCTCTCTGCCCTCAAGGGAGTCAACAACTCCTCCTAATTTAGTGTCATCAGCAAACTTCCTTAGTATTCCTTTGAGACCTGGGTCCAAGTTACTACTATTATTATTATTGAAGAGCAAAGGGCCAAGGATGGAGCCCTGTGGAACCCCTCTGGTGACAGGTCACAAGCGTGATATCACCCCATTCATTACAACTCCTGTGTGCTGATAGACCAATAATGAAATGTGTGGAGACCCAGGAGGGTCTCTCTCTGTTTGTCATGAGACCCTAAACAATTCAGTTGAACCACCCTCCGATCTAGTGAACTCTTTGGTGACAGGTCCTCCTAAAGGGGACACTGACAGACTGGTTGGGGACAAGAGTCACAGCTTTCCCAGGGCACTGACAGACTAATCAAACAGCAAGACTATGAGTAAATCTCCCCTTGTCATGTGACAAGAAGGCAAAGTAATGCAGGAGAATGAAAGATAAGGATAGGCAAGGCAAAGGAAGGGGGAGGCAATGAAAGCAAAACAAGGCAAGGAAAGGGTTGGCAAAGCAAGGTAAGGCATGGCAAGGCAACAGATGGGCAGGCAAGCAAGGCAAGGCAAGGGCCAGGGCAGGAAGAATCACAGAATCAATTAGGTTGGAAAAGATCTTTAAGATCGAGTCCAACCAATGACCTAACACCACAATGTTACATTGTGTGTCACTTGCTGTATGTGCTGCCACATTGTTGTATGTGGTTCTGAGTAGAAATAGCACCTGATTGGACTCAGCTTTGTCAGTGCTACTGAAATAGGAAATCCTTCTATACTCAGACCTGGATTTAAGAGCCTTATCAGAGTGACTGTATTTTTTTTTTGTTGGTCATCTTTATTGTCCTACTGAAACCCCCCTGCTGCTATTCATCTTAGTTCAGCAAGACATTGGGTATCTTTTCTTTATGTTGAATGTGCCTTGAAAGAGAAAACCCTGGAAAGCTTAGAGAGATTCTCCTGGCTCCTGACCCTGAACCAAAGAGCTAAAAGCACTCAAAGCTTTAAAAGGGCGAGATTTTTATCTGCCTTTATGTGATGCACACAGGGCCAACTCCTGCTCTCAAAAATACAGAATCCTAATCTTCACCACCCAGTGGGGAACCATCTGCTTTAGTCAAGGTTATGCTGTCCCAAGGAAGGGCAGTCTCTTACTCCACATAAGACTCTCAGTACTCTGCTATCTGCCAAAGCCCAAATACACTGTGCAAACCCCACCAAGACAAACAAAAAGGCTGGTTTCCAGAAGGCAGAGCACTTGCAAAAACCCAAGGACACACTGGCTGCCATTGATCAACATGCTTTGCTATGTCAAACATCTCACGTGTAGGCGAGATCCTCTGGCAGGCTGGCTACAGCACTGTGGAAATAGGAGCAGTAATGATATTGCTTCCTACCAATAAATGGCACAAATGCCAATGGTTTCGACCAAAGGGCAGCTGAATGACATAATTTGCCCTTCTTTTTTCCTCTGAATCTGGAATGAAAAAGAACAAAAGCATCTTTCCCAGTGATATTCCCAACTTTAGTAGCATCTCAAGACAGAAAACCAATGGCAATGGCACTAGACCTGAAATCCTGACACAACCACTATGCAAATGTTTCCAGCAGCATCCTATATCCCAGTGCTGGATATTAATGTCTCCTTTCAGGTGTGGAGATGGGAGTGTTATTAGCAAAAGATGTGGAACTCAGAAACCAAGGGTCCTGGTCTGTGCTTTGCTACTGACTCCCTGCAAAGCCATGAGCAAGCTCAAACACCTCAGTTTCCTCTCCCACAAAACAGACTGTGACAAGCTCTGCAATCCTCTCAAGAGTTCCTTCCTCTCTGGAAGCAATTCTATGGCCATGCAGCTCTGATTAAGTCAGGGACCCTTCAGTGTGCTGGGTGGTTTTTGGGTCTTGGACAATTTTCCTTGAACCTCCTGTTCTGACACAGGCTTCTTGTGTGAATTCAGGGCCATGGGGCGTTAGCATTTCTGTGACTCGGACTCCCTAGAAGTAGATGGGAGGTAAAGCACTTTATCTGTCACACAGTAATGACACAAAAAGAAACACCCCAGACCTTGAAGAGGCAGAAGAGGAGACTGACAGATCCTCAGTAACTGACTGGTTGCACTTCACAAATGCCATTCTGACCTTTAATTTATGCAGTGAGGAACTGAGCAGCAACTTCATTGACAGACTCTGCCCTACAACAACCTCACATGCAAATTTTACCCTTCAGCCATGTCTAAACCTTTTTTTCCCAATAGGAAAAGGAGTACATGATCCCTGTTCCCCTCTAAAGGAATGCAGAAGTAGAAATTACTAGAGGATTAAACAAATTTTTTTGCCTAATAAGATAGAGGCAAGTGGATTAGAGGCTGCAGCTAAGCCCAACTCAGAGTGCAGGATAAGGTCTTGGGTACGGCATCCAGTGAAAATGTGCTGCTGCAAGAAGTGGCACAAGCAACCTCCCGGCAGGTTATTGAGGGATATCAGCGGCCCAGTTCTGCCTCTGTTTCCAACTGAGCTGGGTGCGTTCCTGTCAGTACCTCTGCCATTCCCCTCTCTAAACACACTGTTCTGTTCCCCGCTTCCTCCCAAACTGCTGTGCGCTGTTTCGCTTCGAAGCCGAGCTAATCAGCATTCCAAAGACCAAGCCAGAAAAGCCCTTGAAATGGGTATTTGCTTTATTTCGGCTCCGAGGACGTAAGAACTAGTGGGGGCAAGTCCCCCTCCTAGCACCTACACTTTGGCACTTCACCCGGCGCAATATAAGGTTACACTTTATGTCTCTGCAGTGAGTCCTTGGGGATAGGAGTGGTTATGCAAATTATTTCTTGGGAACAACTGAGCAGGAGTAGTGGGGTCTGGGGTCTTCAGTTAAGGAAGGATCTTCATATTCATCGGGGGTCTTTGAGTGGGTCCTCTCTCTGTGACTTTTTCACCTTTTGCTGCTGAGCACGCATAGTCGTAGTCGTGCTGAGTCAGGGTCTTTAGCCGGGTCCCGTGTTTCCTTTTCTTGGTTATCTCTCTTGCTGCAAATCTTCCTGGCGCCTTGATTTACAGCCTTTATCTGCTGACCTTTAGCACTGGCTAGCACATGCCCATTGTCCACTCAGGTACAGAGATGTTAACCCTTTCAGAAGGGAGGAGAAGGTCAAGTGGGAGGAAGCTCCACAGCAAACCCCTTAAGGCATTACTTGAGCCGTCTTTTTCTTCTAGAGCCTTTTTGTATTGGAGCAGCTGCTGGACTTCGGCAACGGAGCTGCGAGAGTGAAAAATGTGACTGCACGTCTACCTGAGAAGGAAGGTACAGAGCTGCAGTATGACATGCGCAATTTAGACGCTGCTAAGAGAAGGAGATTCTTTAGGAACGTCTTCTGTCCTGACGCTTCCTTTTCTGTGAGATATAGCTGCTAGTACTTGGCGACGCTGAAGGTGTGTGAAAGCGCTTGCGCTGCGAGTATCAGGTTTCACATGGAAGAGGGGAGGTCAGCTTTCTGTCCTGACGAATCTCTCCATCCGAACTGCAGCTGGAGACGGTTCACTGTAACGATGGACTCTGCTACTTTGACAGAATGTGAGTATTCTGTAATATATAGTTGTGAAAGGACAGTGCAAATTACTAGTGTGTTTCATCTAGTATACAGACTGCAAAGGGACTGTGAAGACCAGCACAGCTTTTTGTTCCAAGACTTTTTCTTTGGGAGCAGCTGCTAGATGATTTGAATCTGCGAGCATGAGACTGTAAGATGGTAAGGGAAAGTGCATATCTCCAAGGACTTTGATGTGGCGATTCTCAGGTCTGGAGATGGACGGGACACTGAATAAGCAAGTACAAACTTCTTTCTTCTTTATTCCCAATACCAGAATATATATACATGTCTCTTGCTTACATACCATCGTGTCTTACAAACACTCGTTATAACATCAACTACCACAGTGCCCATTAGCAATCTTCCCCCTGCACACATTATTGTTACACAGTTAGCCAGCTCCCTCCTCTGCAGTTCTCGCACCCTACTTGCCCACGAATCTGGTCTCATGGGATGTTTGTGTGATTCTTTCAAGGGTACAGTGTGATCTGGTGAAGATCAAAGCTACTTTCCTGTGTGAGGCTGTCACAATTCCCCGGTTTTGTTTTTCTACGATGAAAGCAGCATTCACTGCCTGGTGCAGGGCCCTTTGCACCCAGGCAACCAAACACGGCACAAGGAGCAGGATAACTACAATTATGCTTACAAGAAGGCACCCAGTTTTAATCACATCTTTTAACCAGCCACTTATTCCCCATGAATTCAATAGAGATGTTAGCCAGTCCTTGTCATCCCTCCACTGAAGGTGGTCTAAGCTTGCCTTAAGTTTCTGTATGCTGGCATGAATGGACTTGGAGTAATCTGACAAATTCGTGTAACTCATTGCAGTTGCGTTCTAGTGAAGCACAACACACATAATTCAACCAACCGCCATAAACCACAATGTGAACATGTGATGGTTATATAACTCGTTTTTCCTACGGTTCTGTAACTTCTTTTCTACCTCTAATTCAGCTGAGTCATTTCCAGAGTCTTTTTCTACTTAGCCAAAGTAACAGGCCTGAGCCATGATTTTACAAGGGTAGCAAGGCCCTTATTCTTTAAGGTTTTACCTATAAGCAACACCTCCCTCTTTCTCTGTTTTTTGTGCAGAGGGTTCATGTACCCTGATGCCAAAACAGTCTGCACCTGTAAGGCCATTATCTTATTAAGACTATTACTGGTCATCTGCTGAACTCAGGATAAGATACATGGAATACAGATCACAATCAATAAAAACCCATCAAATACAACCATGCCACTGGCAAAGAGACTGGCAGCACAGGTAAACAAAAAGATAGTGTCATATGTCCCCAGGAAGTGGAAGTAAATGGCTACTGTTCCAAAGCTCATATGGCTGGAGCTCAGGGGCTGTGCTGTTTAGGCAGGAGGTCATCCATTACCTGGAACTACTGACTTAGACATTTCTGAATGTCCTTCTGGAAGCGTGGAACAGGGAATAACTGAAGAAGGTCAGCAGGAACACAATACCATGATGGCGGGTGCAGTGGGACACAAGGCCTCTGGTGGCAGGCTGTCTCCATAAGCCTCCGGACACAGCCATGCTCCTGGCAGTCCTGCCCCTGCTCCTGCCTCGGCCACGAGGGCTGGATGGTGATTAGGTCATTTCTCCTCTCTCTCTGGGCCTTGTCTCCTCAGAGGCGACTGATGTCTGTCCAGATGAGCAGGTAACCGCTTCAGACCTGTTTGCGATAAAACACATGCGTGCCTTCTCTCCTAGGTTAGTAAATCAGCTAGGCCTTGCTATTGCACACCCAGTTGTGGATCCTTACGTAAAAACTTTTAGAAATTGGTTCCGCACACGCAAATCTTCAGAGCAGTATCGCTCTGCTGGGGATCAAAAGTGATGATCTGCTTTCAAAAATCCTAGTGTAAATATTGCATTATTTAAATGTTCTTGAGGCTCTATATTCCCCCTTCTTTGTTTTTTTGACAACATGCACATGTCTTGCTCTGAACATGAAGGCAACGCAAAAGTAAGACAATACATGTCTTAAACATGCAATAAACTCACACCGAGCAGAAATAAGCAAGGTAACACATGTAACCATTAGCACATGAGAGAAAGGATAGTGATTTAGAATGATACATCATCAATTGCCTAAATACTGTACCATCACCCAGAGTCTGCAATAGCTGGCAAGCCCTGTTTCACAGTGAGGACCTGGAGAAGCCTTCCTGGGCAAGGTTTCCAAGTTTACCTCGAAAGGGGGCCCAGCTGTTATAAGCCCAAATCAGCAAGTCAAAGTGACCTGAGTACAGTTTTAGTGCAGAAACACCTGAGTCTGTTGGTGTACTTCTGACCAGCCAGGGCCAGGGCTTGGCCACAGCCAAGGCCTTAACTGGAAGAGTCTCCCTAACATATCTCTATTAATAGCAGTTGGGAAAGTTTCTTAAAATTATACATGTCCAGCAAACAGCTATATGACAGTATGCGAAAGTTTGTAAAGCAGCCGGCTTTGTCATTTATCTTTAGCTAAGCAGTCAACTGTACCATGAACAAACTGCAAACAACCAAAGCAATGCATACGTGTAAGCATATGCATAACCTCAAATAATATCTTACTGCCTGTTATAAAAAGTCAGTGAATTCACACTATGACATTAACAACATATTCAGAATCATTAATACAGCAACAGTAACTGTCCTAAGAAATCAAGATAATATTTTTCCACACATCCATATATGACATAAAAGCAAAAAAAGCAAGAAAGAAAGCACTAAACAGCTTACAATTAATAACAGCCATAATTTGGAATTGTTACTCATTCCTCTGTGTTACCTATGGAAGATAAAGCAGCAAAGATTGTTATGAATAATTCTGTTAATTGACCAATGCAGAACATTTATACCCACAGAAACCTTGATGAAATTAAGGTATAATAAACCCCATTTTCACATATTGTTACACAACTTCTTGTCTTCTGTCCTTAAACAGTTGCTTACAAATTCTTCATCATAATTGTTTCAGTCAGTTCCACCTTATCTCTATAACAAAAGAACTGTATCTTGTAATTTGAACGAGCATATTTCAACAGACCTTAAACTTAACTTCACTCAAACCTGATGTCACTTAAATGTAACAGAAAGTACACCTAACAGAACTTAAAGTTAACATTACTGAAACTGAACAGAAATTGATCTTAATGGAACTTAACAGAACTTAAAATAAGTTCTAATATCACTTAAATTTAACAACACTAACGTCAGAGACTAGAGTGTTCCTTGAAAAGTTTCAGATACAACAGAATTTAACTCATATTGACTCCATCGTCACAAGAAAGCTACCAGAAATTTATCATACAACAATTAAGCATCAATGAGCAACATGCAGTAAAACAACTGATTCATACCCAAAATAGCAGTAACATGGATTTACTGGAGGGATATTAAAGGAGTGGCAAACACGTTGTGACTTTACATAATTTAGTTTTGAGAATAGCTCATGGTACCTGCAAACATTATTGAAAATACCCATTTGTAGTCAGGACTTTTCCAGTATAAGTTTGCCAGGGTTTTTTAAAGTGCAGCTTTACTCAGAAAAATGACAACAGTGTATATCTTGGCAAATTGCACTTCAAACCTGCTCAGTTCACAGATGGTAAGACAGCCTTTGGAGATTGCCTGTACAATAGATTTGAGCTTGGACTATTAAAGGTAATGAGATGTAAATATTCAAGGATAAAACATCAAGGACCTAATGATATAATACAGCCATGAGTTTTGCACATATAACTCGATTAGGTTAGTAGGTGTGTAAGACTGACACTCGTATATAAACAGCCACACAGTCATGGTTTCAGA
>VWPU01000167.1:0-99890 GCA_013398955.1 Callaeas wilsoni | reverse complement strand
CTGGGAAGAATAACCCGTTCCTGGTAGAGTGTCCTGATCCCTTGTAGGCAGAGGGCAGTTTATGCCTGGAAGCTGGAGGCTTCGTGTACCTTGTTTATAGTGTTTGTTGGCTTTTGTGGAATATCAGATGCTGCCTTCGGCTCCTCTTGTTATGTGAAGAAATGTCTGATCCATTTCTGAACCCTGCAGAGCTCCCTGATACCAGGCATAAAATATTTTTTTAATGGGTACTAAGCCTGCCTTGCTGGTGGTGGTGTCTCTGGCTAATAAAACCATTGCACCCCAAATACCCTGCAGATACAGATAGCTGTTTCAGAACCAGCTTCTTTAGTTACGTAACAATGTGAGAGCTTTAATGCCTTTCATCTTGCAACCGGTCTGGATCACTTTCTGTTTGTCCAGCAGCCAGCATGGTCACCAGCAGGACTGGGCTGCTCTTGTGTTTCCACAGTTTCATACCCATGGTTGATAATTAACCCATTTCTTTCATAATGGTGCCATGTTTGCTCTGACCTTTTTTCTTTCCCGCTTTCCAGTCGCAATCCAGATTCAGCCTCTTCCCGGCAAAACACTGGAGTTAATATTCCACCAGAGGTGTGCTGATAAACCCCCTCGTTACATGGAAAAAAATTAGCTCAATCTGCTTGATTTAATATCTCAGGTCAAAAGAATGCACCAAAACACAGGAGTAAGTGCCTTTATAATGCAAGTTGAGCTCACAGGTTCAGTTTCCTGATCAGCAGTGTTTGTCCTAATTGACATACCAGCAAGTTTTTCTCTTTGAAGGGGGTGTTTGATTTTTAGAGAACAGAGACCCACATTCTGGGTGAACTTGCACAAGCCCAGAGGGGGAACACAGGCTCTGCCTCAGCCTGGGTTTTCAGAAGGGGCACTGTCCCGCTTCGTTCCCTGTCCCTGACAGGGTGGTGGCTTTCAGAGGGTGAGTGACACCAGGGTGCTTGGCTGGGGACGTGGTCCTGGGCAGCTGCTGGAGGTTGGCAAGGTCAGGTCTAAAGGCACCAGAGGCAGAGTGCTGCTGCAGCCCGCTTCTGGAGCAGGAGGAGGGAGCAGGGCTGAGTGAGCAGGGCTCATCCCTCTGCCAACAGGCAAGGGCTTCCAGGGTTTGGTGCATTCCTAGGTATGGGCACGGCAAATCACACAGCATTAAAATTAATGAACCCTCATGCAATTTTAACTAGAATGAAAACTGTTGCAAAACTTACCTACTGAATAACGCCAAAGCCTGTTTTACTGGGAAGAGATGGGTGTTTGTGAAGCCACTGGGGCTTAGCTCCTGCATTGCTCCCCTTTCAAAGATGACATGTTTTGATTTATCTTCCTTTCCCAGAACCTTCTTTCAGCCTTAGAAAAGCAATGCTTATCATCACTGCTGTCAGGAGCCTGTGCAGCAGTTTGAGTTACTGCCTTTCCCTTTCTAGTGCCATGTAAGCCAGCATAAATCTGTACATTACACCAATTTACATTTGGTGGGATTTGTCTTGACACGTCCAAAGCTTCCGACTCTCGATTCGTTGTATGAGCAACTCCTTTAATACGGAGCCCTGGGGACAAGACCCAATTTAAAATAAAGTTGTGCAGGTAAAAGCAGAAAGGCTTGGACTGTACGCCTGTGGTCTGCAGCTGAACTAACTGGGGAGTTTAAATTCTGCTCTGCATTTCATCTCAAGTGCTGCACTCCTAAAGGCAATGCCAGCTTCTGGCCTCAGCCTTGCCTTAGCCAAGACAGAAGCTGTCGGGAGTGAGCACCCAGGATCTCACAGCAGGAAGAGGCTGATAACAGCAATTCCTCAGCTGCCTGTGGGATGAATCTGTGTTGCTCTTCTCATGTGTACTCCTTTTACTTAGGTTAGCCTCACTTTTTGAATTAAAATACGTGTGCACATATCAGTTCAAGTTCTTGTTGATGTGGTTTTTGGGTTGTGTTAGTATTTTTTATATATTTTTTTACCCTACCTCGTGCATTTCTCTGTTTGGAAACAAGGTAGTTTTAAGTAAAGTGTAAACTATAAAACTTCCATTAACTCCATCAAGGGGATAGCAATGAGCCCCAGCTACCTCTGTGAAATACCTTGGCTTGAAAGTTTACTACATTGGCTTTATAAGATTCAAAGATTTTTGCCCCAGATGAAAGGAAGGCTTTGCTGTAAAATCCTGTTCCTTACTAATCTGGCTATTCTGAAGTTAGATGCAAACTAACTTGCCGTGTGCTTTGTAAACCTCTAAGGTAAAAGTTGGACATGTGTGAATAGCTGAGTGATGTATTAAATAAATGAAGCAAGGAAATGTGCCATCATCACTTGATGAAGACTTCTGTTACTTGGGACTGATTTTTCAAAGAATCTAATTTCAAATTCTAATAATAAGATTTTAAAATATGTACTGAGCCTCTTAAAATCAGTATCTCTAAAGGGCCAGATTTTAAGCAACACCTAAAATATACAGGTTTCTTATGGATAACGTTATATATGTGCACATAGTAGAAATTCATCCCTATAGAGTCTCCAGCTTTGGGGAAATACAGTCTATTGCCAGTTCTGGGCTAATGCTTTATGTTTCTTAGATACTTTTGTAATTCTTTTTATGGGTACTGAATTACTTCTGTGACACACCACGTTGCAGACAAGGGCAAAAGTTTAGCAATCTGCCGTGCAGAAGGACTGATTTCATTGCCAGCTGCTGATTCTGGCTGCGCAGCTCTTGTACCAGCCAATTAAACCACACTCATTACAGCCTTTGTGGTTTGGATGTGAAGTGTTCCTGCCTTTAACTCGTAGTTTTACAGGATGTTGGTTTAGGCTGGAGGTTTGCAAAGCTTGAAATCTTATATTTTCCTCTGCTGTGTGCTCCAGGGGTAGGGGAGGTGAAGAAGGAGAGCTCCACGGAGAGTGGACTGAAGTGGGAAGGTGAGCTTCTCTCTCAGAGCACTGTGAACCTGCAGGCACTTATTAAAATTTTCATGAAATACCATAATATCTGGTGTGCCAGGCTGCTGCAGATAGGAAAGGTCTCTGCTGCAGTGTTGGTCTTGGGAAAAAAGTGTCCAGTGCTGTAGGAAGTGCTGAGCATCCCTCCATAAGCATATTCCTTCAGCTCCCCAGCCACAGATTTTTGCCTGCCTCCCTCATGGGGAAATCCTGCCATTCTTGCAGACCAGTTTGGGAAAGCTGCTGGGCAAAGATGGGGAGGAGGCAGATCTGGAAGAAGAATGTGACCCTCTGAGCTGTAACTGGTGACTGTGCTATTTTAAAGTCAAACTTAATTTTTAGCTCTCCATAAACAAATCTCCATGCCAGCTTCTTGTGTAGCCCTGAAATCACTTGTGTCTGCTGCTGCTGCATGGCTGTGTCCTCCATGGGTGCCACAGGGTGAAGAGCTGACCTCTCCTTCCCCAAATGCCTCTTGGCACTTGAGAGGACCTTTGGAGAGGTGCTTTGCAGAGGGATAAACCCTTCAGCTCTTCTGAATGTTGCATGACAGCTTCTTTATCCGAGGGTGAACAGATCTAATGGGTTGAGGAAGATGCAGGTTACTGTGGGAGCTGGTGTCCTTCACTCATACATCCAAGGGACTCTCTTTGCCCACAGTATTTTCATATTTGACCTAGAAATGCAGTGTTTTCCTTGGAAATACCACGTGCAGCATGGGCAGGGAGGCAGCAGGGATCCTGTCCCTCAAGAGGGTTAGCGATGTTTAGTTTCCTTACAACATTATTGTCCTGTTGATTTTAACTTGGAAACTTCAGTGAAAACCACACACACTGCTGTGAAAATTCATACTTAGTAACAAGTAAACAAGTGATCCAGCAGTCTGATTGACTCAGGAAATTCCCTCCAGACCTTGTGGGGAGGAGGAGCTTTGCATTTTTCTTGTCCCTCGTTTATTTTTAGTCTCGCCTCTAACATTGCTGATAGTGCCATTACAGCCCTGCAGATTAAAGCCCCAGCATGGGGTGGAGTTGAAAGAACGATGCTGCAAAGCAGTCAAAACCTCCGGGATTTTCCAGCAGTGTCATGCTACAGGCAATTAATTTAGTCCATTATTTGCCTGCCTGGGCACGGCTCAGTGCCACAGGTCTGTGAAAGTCTTTGATTTCCTTGTGTAGCTCTTGTTGAGGCCATGTCTTCAGTGACTCTGTCCTTGTGACTTGAAAGTGCCGTGCTTGTGATGCTAATATTTTGGGTGTAACAGCTGCCTTTTTAGGCTCCTTTCTCCCTCAAATATATTTTATATACCCTTGCTCTGAGGGTGTGTCGTGTTTTAGAGTGGAAAGAGTTTAAGTCCTGTACAGCTCCCATCACCAGTAACCTTGGTGTGAAGCTGTCAGTAACCCTCACAGAGTTTGGGGTGTTTTGGAGGAGGCAGTCTTGGCAGCAGCACCCATCTGCCAGACCACATGATTCACCCAAGAGCTCTTGGCATTTCAAGGAGGCCCTTTTTTTTTTTGCCATGGCTGACTGTGTTAGTCTGAGTCAACAGAAGGATATTTAAGTCGAGTAATGGTTGTTGGGTTTTCTGAGTCTTCACTTGCTGACCCGTTAGTCAAAGCCCTCAGACATGGCAGAGGATGTTATTCAGGACTGCCTAGAGCTTGAAAACTCTTAGAAACAGCAGTTTCTGTGAAGAGCTGGTGTGCAGTCTTCGTTGTCTTGCATCCGTTTCATGGGAAACAATTTTACCCAAAATGGCTGAATCTAAGGTCACTTATCTTCTCCAGCAATGGAATCCGTACCTGGTCTGCGATGGGCGAGGGGATGGAGCAGTGTCTTGGGGTGATTCTATGACCATACTGTATTCCCCATCGCCTGCTGGATTTCTAGTGCACCTTTAAATTGCAAAGGGGAGAGAGAGAAGCCGAGAGAACTCTTCAAAGTGGCCAGCTTGACCTTGTAACTAGAATGTTTTGCATTCTTTTCTCTCCCAATTCTGCCAACATTTGTTGGTTAGAGGACTTTTGCTCTCTAGTCTCTTCGGCTTTCAGCGGAGAAGGGACTGTGATCTGCCTCAGCGGCTTCTGTTCCTTTTTGGACTGTTTTTGGCTTGCTTTTCATCTGAGACCAGCTCCCATCTCCGGCCCTGCTCGGCGGGACCCTCCAAGGGGATCGTCGGACCCTGCCTGGCCCGGCCCAGCTCAGGACTGCAGGTTTTACCTACAGAAAGAACTCTAAAATCCATAGTCCTCTTTTAGGGGACAGAGGAGGGAGTTTCAATATTTCGTTCTTTGCTTGCCCTGTGACAGCAGGGGACTCTGTTTGTTAAATAAATAGGTATTTTTCACTTTCACTCGAGAAATTATTTTCCCGAACCCGTGTGGGAGGGGCTGCCGGGGCCTGCTTGCCTGGCAGGCAGGAGAGTAGGAGCCTGAGATGCCCCTCTCGGGTTGTTTCCTCCTGGATGTGTGTCCAAACCGGCACAAGCAGACACAGATGCTCCCTGTCTGTGGAGCTGGGGGAGCGTCACTGTTATTTTGGCAGGACAAGGGGAGACAGAGCAACACTGGCAGTGCTGGGCCCAGGACCAGACCATCCAAAGCTGGGCTGCCTTGGCTTGGAGGGGTTCTCCTCACCCAGCCAGCCTGGCTGGCTGCTGCCCTGGACAGCCTGGGAATTTGAAGGTAGCTGCTTAGCCCTTTCCAGCACCTTGTGGATATACCTCAAATAGCTACTGAGGAGCCTAATTCTGGAATGAGGGGCCTGGCTGTGCTCAGGTGCAGTTCTGCTGCTGCCTTGGGTTCAGCCAAAATGTCACAAATCTGCTGGATTGTGGAGAAGGAGGCTGGTCTGTCCCTGGGAACCTGAAGAACGTGTTTGAGGACAAGACCAGCTGCTTTGCTGTTTGGGGTTTTTGTTGTAGACTTCTGCCAAGCATCTGCAGGCTCTGATCAGCCTCATTATACCTGAGCAGCTGTAACAAAACCATTTTGTTTTCAGTTGAGCTGGCTGTTGGGTTTGCTTTATTTTTAAACAAAGCGAGATCTCTGGGGACCGGTGCCTGTTGAAGTCTCTCTGTGATAACATAGAAAGGTTCTCAGTTAAAATACAGCTGAAAAATAATTTAAAAATACAACAGTGTGTGCAGGCATGGTTAGAAAAACCAAGGAGATCTGTTTCTTTACTTGGGAATCTTGGATTAAAGTCTGTTGTTACATGAAAATCCAAATGACAAGTTTTATTCAGGCTCCATTATTCATGCAGTGAATACCTCTTAGGGCTCCCCAAAATATGTCCTTTTCTAGACTTACAATGAGTAAACAAACACTATATGTTTATACCAAATGCTGGAGGATTTACAAGTAACTACTATGTGGTTTGAAGTAACAATATACACAACGTAGTGTATATTTTTGTGTTTGGCCTATGTTCAATATAAGATGAAATGCACAGGCTTAAAAAAAAAATCTTTCCAATGCTGAAAGCAAAAAGCATGATTTATAATGAGGCTTTACAGGATACAGTATTTTTAAGGGCAATTTTTAATATCCTTATTATATTTTCCATATAAAAGTACGCGTTTTGCACTTCAAGTAAGATTCTGTTGGTTGCACTTAGCAGCAAACAGCTGGGGATTCTAGTGCCTTAACCACACAGCAGCTGCTAATTAAAAATATATAATTCTACCCTGATTAGCTTATAATGATTATAATCCCCTTAAATTTGATTATTACCACAGCATGGTAACCTCAGCCACCCCCTGTTTCATTGTGGGGCCTGTGAGTAACAAAACTAGTCATTAAGAGCTGATAGCTGGTTCCTGAAGGATTTCTTCCCAGAGAGGAGCACAGGGGAATAAAGGCACCCCGTTCCTGTGTGGCTTTGGACATGCCTGGTTGGAGTTTGGATTTTTTTGTTCATGTGCAGCAGGCAAGCAGCGCACTTAGTTCTTGGCAGTAGTGAATTTTCTTGAATACTGCTTTGGCTCTGATAAATTGATTCAGTTTATTCTTTTTTATTTTTTTTTTCCTTTGTTTCTTTTTTTTTTTCCTTAACCACCTGGTCAACTTTGCAAAACAAAAAACCTTACAAAACATAAAAGTCATGCTTTCTCAGCCCTAGGACTGCTTTGCTTTCATCTTGTGCCCATCTGCTTATCCTTCACCGGTTTTTTCTCAAAATATTTTGTAACTCTTGATAGCAGGGAATGGCCTCCTTCTTTCCTCTGCAGCACCTGGGTGACATTGTAGGCCAGAGCAGTAATAAATAACTGCTGCTGGAGAGCAGTTTGGGAACCCTGAGTTGTGGGCAGTTTTTTCCCCTCTTGCTGCAGTCCCGAGACATGAGAAGAGGCCGTGTCAGAGATGCCCTGATCTGAAAGTGTCAGAGTCACTCAGAGTTCACCCCTGACTTCGGGATCTGGTATTAATGGAGGAGCTGAAAGGCCAGTTTTAATATACACAGGAGATAACAGAACCTGTCATTAAAAACCAGAAATAATATCTCCCAGAGCACCCAGAAGTGACTGCATCGGTGTGTTCATTAGCAGAGTGCTTGGACGGGGAAGGCTGGTGCTTATCCCAGAACTGTGTGCGGGTCGTGGCTGCTGGGGCTGGAGAGGACTGATGGAATCTCGCTTCCCTGCTGCTCTGCTGGCAGCTCCAGGCTTCTCCCACTTGGGAGAGTCAGATCTGAGCCCTGCTGGAGTCTGGAGCTGCTGGCTGTCCTGCAGCCCCTGGGTGAGGTGTCTGCAGCCCTGCTGTGTGCCGGGCCAGATCCCAAAGGCTGGGCACTGGAGGTGTGCTGGCCAGCGCGAGCTGAGCTTCTCCCAAGATCTCTGTGTCATTGGGACACCCAGATGGGTCCTACTTTTTTTAAAGCCTATTAATTATTCTCTATCTCAAGTAACAGAGCCTGGATGTCTTACTGTGTAGCTGTTGTACGATCGGGGCAAGCCTAAGTGCCTCATACGAGAGATAAAGGAAAGAATTTTATTTTTTTTCCTTAACATCATTCTGATTATTCCCCTTAGCTTTTTTAATTGCTTGATTGGTTGGTTGCGGTGTTTTGGATTTCTATAAATTTATTTATTGACACGAAGATTGACACAAGAATTTTAATGCATTTTTTTAAAAAGTATGTCATTTATGTAAGGTTTTGATGCCCAGATGTTCCCTTCCAGTTTCATTCCACCACATACGGACATTTGCATACAAATAAAAGGAAATGTCTTTTGTGTGTGTGGATAATTGATAGCTATTCCTTAGGTAAAGTCAGCTAATAAAATGCTTGTTAATTTTAAAGCTCTCCTATGGTTGGCAAGGAACTGAAGGTATTGATCAGGCCCTGTGAGATACAGTTTCTTGCAGCTCTGAAGGATGATCTCTGGTCTGAGAGTCACGAGTCCACAGTCAGCTTGTTTGTGGGTAAAAGAGAAAATTTCAGTGATAACTTTGGTTTACACTCTGCCTGAGATGTGAGATGTCTGTGCAAAACAGAGCAACAGAGATTTATGATTCCACTAGTGAAGAGGCGACTTGCAGTGCCGTGACATCTCGTATCTCAGAAGAAGTTAATCACAGCTTTTCTCTGTGTTGCTGGGTTACGTTGCTTTGAGAAAAAACAGAAACTGCTATGAACAGTATGAATAGCTGAAACCACAAGTCCCACTGAGATTACAGCCAGCTCCTCCTAAAGGAAACGGATTCAACCACCAACATAGTTTTTCATTAGATGATTTTTTTTCTGAGTGAACAAGATACCCCTATTGTGGCATAATTGTTTAGTTTTTGGAGATGTAGGCAGAGTTGCAACTACATGACTGTTTGAAATAATAATTCAACTAGATGAGGGGGGGAGGGCAGAGAGACATTTGGCTTTTTATTACATTTTGTAGCATGTTACAGAGTAATGCAGCAGGTTTTAATTTTCTTGGTTTCTGTGCTTTTTGGCTCTGCAAAGGGGGGAAGGAGGAAAGTCTGTCTTGCATTTCAGGACAAATCTAAATCTGATGGACAAAAGTTTTGGCTGTCTGATAGAAACCTTTTGTTGCTGAGACTGAATGACTCTACCAGGCTGGCAGAGCTGAAGTGATTTCTTTCTCGGATTCAATGTTTTGAACTGGTAAAACATATTTACTTGTGGTTAATGGGAAAGTTAATACTTCCATTGTAGCAGTATGATAATGGCTAAAAATCAAGCTGAGTTGTCAGTGGGGAAAATGAAGTATAGAAAAACCATGGAAACAGTGTTTGGACCCACAGATGTAATTTAATTTAAGCATTTTTTGATTTCTGGTACCTTGACCTTTCATACCAGAAACACTCAGAGTTGTACCCAGTTGTTCAAGGTGTGCAAAATGATGGTGGTTTTGATAGACTTAATTAAACAGAACATGGTAAAATTTACCATATTAATGCTTGTCATCTGAAATTACTTGTACATCTTAGCTGAAGGCCCAGAAATTGCTTTGGTTCAATATTTTCCTGTCCTTGTTTTGACAAAGTACATCACTCAAAAACAAAAGATATTTTGTTTTGTTTGCTGTTTCATCCAGATGGGCTCATCAAAAGGCAACATTTACTTAGGGGTTTAGGAGGTGCAGACAGTTAGGAATTTAAAAAAGGATCAAAGAATGGGGGATCTTGGATCTGTGGTTGTTAGTGTGAAGAAAAGACAACAGTTTCCAAAAAGTGTTTGAATATCTACCCACTGGAAGCCTGATGATTCAAACAGCATCACATTGGGATATCCCAATCAGTTTTAATTTTACAAATCACTGTTGTGTTCATGTACTGTCTAGGCTAAATGTAGCAACTGTTCTTTAGGAAATTTTTAAATATAGGGTTGGCCAGCCTGTGTTTCTTTGTAGACTTTTCTCATGGGAATTGTCTGGCTGGTTACACCATGACCACCAAACATCAGACAATGCAAGGAACTCCTTCCCCTTGCCCCACTTCATTTCCATCTCTCTTCACAAAGGCAGTCCCTTGGAGTGGTGCCTGTGGTTTGCTTGTTTTTTTTCTCTAGGAAGTTTGTGAGCAAACTCTTGGACTTACTCATAAAGGCCTTTCTGGCATCTGATCTTTGCTAGAAAGTTTTCCAGAGAAAGCTGTGCTGTGTATGTGTTTGCTCAGGATTCCTTTGGGAATTAATAATAAATAAGGGAGTAAAATTAATTTGTTGATCTTCCTCAAAAGCTGCTGAGCACCTCATGAGTGTTTCCATGGCCATTGCTGGGTGGCTGTTACAATGACTGAAAACTGTTGGGCTTGAAAACTGCACCATGAGCCTGCCAAGCATGAGGACTGCCCTTTTTAAGACCTTTTTTTGGGCAGGCTCTCATCAGAGCTTTGGAAAGCTGCAGTAGGCACTCCGGAAAGTAAAGAATGTCTTTGCATAACTCTGTATTTAAATACTTTCATTTATTTGGTCTTTAATGTTTCATTAACCATCTAAACCAGTTTAGATTGCAGCTAGAGATTCAGCAGCAAAACCGGATAAACCAGTATGTTTTGCTAACCTGAACATTTGTTGATAGGAAGATACTCCAAGCACTCCTGTGTGCTCTTGCAGAGAGCTGGAGAGGAACAAGCACGGAGCCCTGGCAAGCCAGTGCAGAAGGTGAAACTCCAAAAGAGATGGAAAACATCCAGAGAAGACGTATACTTCAAAAGGAGTTGTTCTAATGAAAATAATCCATCATGAGGAAACGAGTATGTTTGAGGCTTATTCAGTGAGTGGGAATACAGCTCGAGAAACTGATACAAGTAAACTTTGTCTGAATTGCAGAGGAAATTAGTACAGACAGTTGATTAAAAATATGACAGAACTTTGAATTTTAAACTTTGTAAAAAGGACAAATGAAACGTCGTTTCCATAAGCAAAGACAAACCTGTGAAAGACAAATAAGCATGGAAAATAGATAGCAGGTTCTGTGTTTAAAAACCAACAAACAAACCCCTCAAACCTGTTAATAGCAATGAAAAAAAGGGAAATTGCTTTTAGACCATAGGAGATGGCTTGTGATCGTTGGTGCAGTGGCCTTGTGGTCACGTGAGATTTTGAAAATTAAGTCTGCTGCTGCTTCTGGTCACTGCTGTCATCTGGAGCATGGGGATGTGCATGACCCCAGGTGATTCGAGACCAGCTGTCATCCCTAAGCCTCTGACTTCTGCATAGCATCATTTGCTGGAGGGGGGGTTGGGGTGAAAATTCAGGACGACAAAAAAACCCAAATGTACAGTTTGACGGAAAAGTGCCCACACAGCCAGTTCAGGCCCTGCCTGGCCCTTCGGTGCGGATTCTTTGGGCGCAGAGATGGCCGAAGTGAGGAGCAGCCCTCGTGGAGCACAGTCCAGCTGTGCTGCACAGGGGCACAGTTTGATTTCTGCCTTTTCCCTGCAGTGTCAGCAATTCAGAAGCAGGCACTGAGGAGAAATCGGAGCAAGGCTCAGTAAAACACTGCTTCCAAGGGCTGCTGGAGAAGCTCAGCCCTCCCCGGTCTTGCCTGGAGTGGGAAAGCTGTGTCGTGACGTGGAGCTGGGCGAGTGGGCAAGTTTGTCTCAAGGGCAGAGCCAGACAGCAGAGATAGCTCCCATCCATGCACCTGCAGCAGAACAATGAGGGGATTTATACAGAGCTCCCTGCAACTGTGCAAAATTCAGAACGCTGCCTCTAAGGCTGCTTGGGGCCCAGAGGCTTCTGGGCTTTGTCAAGGCTTGGAGAAGCACCTCTGATTTATTTGATTTAACTTGTATAATTATGTGAGAGTGTGTGTGGAGGGTGTATTAACCATTGCAAAGCAAGCAAAGTTGTTTTAGAATCGTGGAATCATTAAAGTTGGAAAAGTCCTCCAGTATCGTCGAGGCCAACCTTCAAACAAATACCACCATGCCACTAAGTCATGCAATGAAGTGCCATGTCTCCTCCTTTTTTAACACTTCCAGGGATGGTGACTCCACAACTTCCCTGGGGAGCCTGTTGCAATGTTTGACCATTCTTTCAATGAAGAATTTTTTTCTAATATTTAACCTGAACTTCCCCTGGCATACTTTTAGGCCATTTCCCCTTGTCCTAAAGGGGAAATGTTTTATCATCTCTTGTAGCTTTTAATACGAGGGACGTGCATAACATCATTTTATTTCTGTGGTTTTCGAGGCAGAAGATTTTTAACCTGCTGTGCTTTGAGGTGCAAACTGATCCACATCTGCAACAAGATCATCCTTTTATGAAAGGGGCCTGATGGGCACATCAGCAGCAGATGGTGCAGTGGGCAGTGATCAATGGCCCCAGCACAACAGAGCCAGGTCGGAGCAGAGGCTCAAGAATTCACATGGAAAATGCCTGGGGTTTGCAGTGAGTGAAGTAAATTTACCTGTGTGTCAAGGGTCTGAGCGTGAGACTCCTCACACCCACAGCTCACAGCTCTCCTATCATCACGTAGCCTCAGGGAGTGGCAGGGCTATTTGCATTGATAAGGAAATGTCAGCTTGTATCATATGGAAATGTATTGTTGTTTTTATACACACACAGACACACACTCACACAGAGATAGAGATGAAATCTCTATCCTGTTCCTTGGGAGCCAACTTTGTTTTGTTGTGCTGTATGAGGAAATGTTTGTCAAACTGAAGGTAACTGCAATGCAAGTCCCCAAAGCAATAAAAGGAGGTTCAACGTGCACAGCTGCTCTGAGTGTAATAAATTGTGTCTCAGGGCTGCAGGTGTGTAGCAGTATCTGGGGTTTGGTTTTGGTATTTTTTGTTTTATTCAGTTTCTTCACTACAGTCTTTAAAAGGAATGTGTGATGCTCTTTGTAAGTACATGCTCTAGAGGGAAGATGAAGGTGTCTCTTACAGAACCTAGGTTTGTCCTTTCATGTTGCAGAGGCAATTTAAGAAGTCTGGAGGGCTGCCCCAAGGACAGCAGCCATTACCTGGGGAAAACAAGGTTATCACAGGAGAGTTGGGCACCTCATTGACTGCATTCCTGGTAAATCTGAGGGAGAAGAGAGGTTACCTACTTGTAAATGGCAACAGGCTTTGGTTTGGAGAATGCTAATTACCATTTGGAAGATAGGATACATACATACATATATATATATATATATAAACTTTATCCACTGAAATCTCTGTAGTCTTCCTAATTTTTCTGTTCTGGTTTCTGAACCTTAGGCAAAGTGCTTGTTGACCTGGGGGCAGTCTGGTATTTCAGCTTCTGGTTGATCAGAGGAGGTGCAAAATCCTTCCTGTATGGAGACATTTGTCAGTCTTACCCCAGAAATACGTAGTGCTGATTTTCTCAAGTCATAATATCATGATAACATTTTGCCAAAGTTTTTCCTAGTGCCTTTACCAAAACTCATTAGTGAAGAAAAGCGGTCAACCAGCCCATTCCCAAATACATAACTGATGGTCTTCCAGCAGAGCTTCCCTGTGCAGCAGTCTTCAGAGATTTGTTTTGGTATCCCATCAGCACACATGGTCCTGGCTCAGAGCAAATGTTGATATTATCAGTCCATCCCCAGCTTGGGGACTGTTTGTTATATTTGAAATTTTAATTTGACTCCTAGTGAATTAGAAATTTTGCTACAGAACTTTTCACTAGGTCTGCATTTTTTCTTTTCTTTGCCATCCTTCTTCCCTGCTGCATTTTCTTTGTTGCCAGACTGGATTCTTACAAGGTGCTATTGATCCATCTCACCCCTGAGGACTACATTGGGTTAGGCTGGGCACCTGCCAGCTTTGGAGATAGCTGGGTTAGTCCCAAGCAATCCATTGCAATTTCCATACTGATGAAGGTGGAGTACTGTCTCTCATTTAATATTGTGAAGTGAAATAATTATTTTCCAACCCAGTGGCCTGACATGGCTTTATAATTAATTTTTGTAATTGGTGGAACGCATACTTTCTAATGATACCAGTCAGTTGTCTGCCAGGACACAGTGATGTATTTACTGCCAGATTGCTGCCTTTGACTAAAATCAACAGTTCTACTCTTTGAGCACTGGATGGTCCATGACTCTGTGTCAGAGCAGTATTTAATTGACTTACAGGGTTTACTCAGAAGTTGTTGGCTAGTCTGTAAACACCACTTCTCTGAAAAATCATTTGTAGTAGCTGGCAAGCTCGGTATAAATTTTGTGTGAAATATTTTGTTTCTTTGCCTCCTTCCCAGGGGAAAGTCATGTTCTTGTAGTGTTTGTGAAGCAGGGTTGTTTCTGCTGTGGGGCACTGTTATGTGCAGGAAGGACTGTTGATGGAGTAAAGGGTGTGTAAGTATGTATATATTTGTATTTTACATCTCCAGCTCTGCCAAGCAGAGATGGTTCTGGTGCCAAGAGCTGCTGAGGGCTCACCAGTAGCTCCTCAGGGCAATGTTTAGCTCAACTCTGGGCATAAAATAGCTGAGCAAAGTGTGGTCATCCTTGAGATGGGCATGAGAAATTAGCACTGATTTGTTGGATAAAGATTGCTTATCCAACAGTACAAATCTGATAGGGATGAAAAGTTGATTTCCTCAGGTGTTTTCCAGGTTTTCTGCTTTGTTGGGAGCTTCTGTTCAAAACTGTTCTTATTTCTAGTATTCATTATCTTTCCCAACAGGGAAACCACTTTGTGTTTAGCAAAAGGGTGAGGCAGAATCACCTTTGATGAAAATGTTGGTTCAAAGCCATTTCATGACAAATCAGTGCAAGTTCCAGCAGCACGTTGGCATTTTGCTTGCAAATGTCAGCAGACAGCCTGAGTGATGTGCACAAACCACTGGAATCAAGCTGCAAAAGTGCTTAAACAAGAAAATATTACCTTGTAGGTAAGGACCTTGTGTGGTGGGAACTAAATGAAGTTGATAAAGCTGTAGGTTCTCCTGGCACAGATGGTATTTTACAATGTGAAAAACCATCTTTTGGGGGCTGGAGCCACATGTACTAGGTCACAGGTCTGTGGTGGCTAGAGATGTCCCTTTCTCGGCCACCAGGTCCATGGGAAGATGAAGGGAGCGTGTCCTGGGATGGCAGTTTGTCCACAGCAATGGGTCAGGGCAGTCTGTGGGGCGCAGGTTGAGTTTAGGGGATGCTTTGTATTGATGATGATATGATGGCTCATATCATCTTCAGTCCTGTGGGAAGCTGTGTGGGTCTGGTTTTGTGCCCAGCCAGCCCTGTATGAAATCTAAGGGGTATTTGAGCATTCTGCACAGACAGCAGGAGTGGATGGTTCCTGACCTAGGTTGTGGTGGAGGGAAGCTTCAAAGGGCTTTGTTTGTGTTGTCACATTTCCCAGATTGTGTGGCTGCAAACACCTTCCTGCTCTGTCCACACCAAGGTCTCTCTCACACGGATGAGGGAAGCCTGGGAAAGGCCCGTGCAGACATGGCTGCACATAGTGAGAGGTGCAGTGAACGGCAGTCCCGAGTCATTCCCTGTCCTGGGTCATTCCCCGTTCCCTCGCTGCTCCAGGCAGGGAAGGGGACCAGGACTGAGAGGGCACTGCCCCCAGGCAATGGGTTTGGGGCTTGCCATGCAAAGGGGGTGAGAAAGAGGGGTTTGTGTGCTTCCCTTCAGGTGTGATCCTCTCACGTGCTGTCCCTGGTGTTCTCCCTGCATCAGAGTTTGCTGCCCTGGCCTGACCTGGTGTTACACACCCTGTTTGCTGCATACATACATATTGGAATTCCAGTTCTTTTCCAAGGAATTCCATTCCAAGGAATGGGTCAGACAGAGCCAAGGTTGCTGCTTCCAGCCCCCAGTGACAATTTTGGTTTCAATGCACATCAGACTGCCACCAAAGGGAAGGGGAACAAAGCTGAGAGCTTAAACATTGGCCAAAGATACACTATCACCATGAGGAAATGTACTGACTGATGAAGCTGACTGTGGGAAAAATAGCTGCTATTTCAGATTTCAAGGTGTGAGGAAATTCTTACTTTACCTAGTGCTAATTTGTAAATTGTAACCACATGAGTGGGACTGTTGCAATTCAGGAACGGCATATACAGCACTCTTGATGGATGCTGTGCATTTCATTTCAACCACAGAACCTGCCTTGGGCTGGTTTTTAACCTATCCCTTTTGAGCTGAAATGTTTTCTGGAGGTCTCTTTAATTTTGGGTGGCCTGCATGGATTGTAGCAACCCAGCACAGCAGGGATGAGTAATAGGAGAGACAGTGTTATTTCTGAATTTCCTTGTCTTTGAAGACTGAGGTTAGATACTTTGTTCTTCTGGCTGAAGTGGAAGCCTATGGTTTAATTTTTCTTGAATGTGTGTATGTATTTCAAGTCTGTGCTTTCCCATAAGTGGTTAGCTGGCCTTCTAGAGGTTTTATTTCTTCTTTCTTCAAAAAAAAAAAAAAAAAGTTGGAAGCATCTTTTAGATGCCAGTTGCTTTCAAAATCTCACTGGGAGGAGTGGGTTGAAGAAGAGCTGTGATGCTATATGATATCTCAGTTGCATGTTCAGGGTAGCTTTTGCTCCAGCAAAGTGCTCTGTTCCAGTGGTCTGGCAGAAACTCAACAATACTGGGTGTTTTACTGTCAAGTAAATGTAAAATACCAACAGTTTTTGTGCAGGGGGGCCCCAGTAATGCCAGTCACTCCAAATCTTGCTTTTTTGGAGAATGCTTGGCCCAGGCAAGAAGACTTTACCAAACAGATGGAGCTCACCTTCTGTTGAGGCAGGGCTCTGCTGTGGGTGCTTTGGGAGCAGCTGCAAAGTGCTTGCTGGAAAATTGGAGCAGTTTTTCTATAGACGAATGCAAAAATGTAAAAAACGGACATGTGAGGTGTCTGCAGCAAGAGGGTGCAGAAGATGAGATGTCTCTGTGTGTCTGATGGTCTGGGCAGAAATGCTGGGAGGTGAGTCTTGTTCTCACCTTTTTTTGAGGTGCTTCAATTCCCTTCCATGTTTATTGGCCTTTAAATGCCTCTCCTAAAAAGACACAGAAATGCAAGACCATCACACCAGCATCTGCTTGATCATTGCCCAGGCATCTGTGTCACGCTGGAGAAATCTTACTGAAGCTGAACATGTTTGTGTGAACTGTCACGGCTTTGGACCAGCTGTCTGCTCCTGCCAGACAACCTCAGCCATTGCGCATCTGTCCTTGCCTTGTGTCAGGAGAGCTCCTTTTGAGTTCAACTAAATTGAAGGGGGTCGTTTCATTTGGTGTGACAGCTCTTAAATGGGAAATTTCCTTTTCCCTTTCACTTTTTTTAACACTGCATAGTTGTGGTCCTGCTCATCTGGCAACTTCAGCTAAGGCTGCCCAGGACTTTACTGCATTTCAGAGTGGGGAAGTTAAATTTTTTGTGTGACAGTTTTGGCGGAGATGAACTTGTTGGTTTGCAGTCCCCAACCTCTTGGAAATGTCTTAATTGCCAGGATTTAAGGAAAGATCTGTGGGAAGAAGCTTCTTACAGAAAGTGATTTTGTTTATCATTCTGCTGCAGTTACATGGCCTTTGATTTTTTTCTATTAAAGAATGAAACTGAATAAAAATATAGTTATATTTCCTTGGCATTTCCTCTGCAACAGTTCATTTATTATGTATGAATGCAGTGTTATGTATTCCAGGTAATTTATATAATTACTGTGCCATTAAGTGTGTCTAGTTAGAATCAACAAAACTAGAAAATGTGAAATTTGAGTGTCTGCAGTAGTGATTGCCTGGTTGTGTTATATCCTGGATGGAATTCCCATGTGAGATGGGAATTTCTCTTTTTTTGTGTGTGTGAACCTTTAACGCCAGCATGAGTTGCATTAACACTAAATGATTAAACAGGACAACTATTTCATTGGAATGACATATATGTAAAACATGACTTCTTTAGTGATGTTATTGGAATATTTAATGTTTTCATTTCCTGGCCTCTGGGAATTTAGCTATGCAGCTTTAACATTGCACTCCAAAGGAAACAGGGAATGGTTTCCCCCTTGTTAATTCACAGAGCTCCTTGCCATGGGGTATTACTGAGGGCCAAAATTCACTGTCTGAGACGATGCCAGTAATTAAATATACATGAACTGTTGGAGCAACTGAGATTAAGGCAAAAATCCACCCAAAACAAAACCCAGCCCTTTGAAAGTAAGAATGTTGGATGAGATATGTCTTCATGCTTCAGGATATAAATCGATATTAAGTTTGGATTTGGGAAGAAGAAGGTTTTTCTGAAGCACATCAGGAGGAATTGCTGTCACTGCTCCACCCCGTGTTCTGTGCCTCCTCTGCTCCAGCCAGGATGCTCTCCCTGCCAGCAGTGACGTTTAGCATGAAACATCACAGCATCAAAGGTTTCTAAAAGAGAAGGGATATATAAAAAAGGGCTTCCTCCTTCATTTCCCCACTGTTTCTGGAGCTGTTTGCAGCTCCATCCTGGGTGCTGCTGTAATACCAAGATCTGTTTGGTCACTTGTTGGAACCAAATAATCTTTCAGGTCTGTTCCAGCCCAGGCCTTTCTGTGATTCTATGGTTGTTATCCATCTGTGTTCTCTTGTCCCAGGCCATGGTTTCCACCTAGCCAAAAAAGAACATAATTAGGGACTGCAGAAGTGCTGGGGGATATCTGTTCCCGGGTGGGAAACTCTGCTGAACTGTTTGAAAAATAATAATTTGAAATATTTAAAATATCTTTGTCTTTATGGGTTTTATGTGGCCATCAGTCATCATACTGCTGTGCTTCTGCATGAAATCACTGCACTGGGAATATTTCTGAGTGTTTGCAGCCAAGGACTATCAGGCAGCCCATGGATGTCCTAAATTCTCCCACACTTCCCTATCAGCAGTTGTCCAAGACTTGATGGCTCTTATTTCATTTATAAAGATTGGAAGCATTGTCCAGCCAGGCTTTCCTGAGGTTTAAACATGCTTTTTGACTGTGTTTTCTTTGGAGTTTTTTGTTGTATTAGATTCTAAAAACTTGATGGATGAAAGTGGGTTAAATTCCAGCTGGCACCAGAAAAAAAGGCAAACCAAGAACTGTGATTTTTTTTTTTTCCTTCATCCAGGATCTTCCCCAGGTACTGTACTGTTCTTGGTTTTAGAAAACAGTATTTTTCTGCAGGGGTTAGGATTGGTTCATTCAGCCTTTAGGCCTTTCTCTGCTCCATAGTGGTTTTTATCAGTTCCAGTCTGAGAGCACAGTGCCCTTTTCCTTGTGAGAAAATGTGAAGCTGTAGAGGGAGGGGAAGGGAAAAAAAAGAGCAGCAATGTTATTTCCTCTCTGAAGTCATCACCGACAGAGTTGGTACCAATGGCATTTTAATAGATGAGGTGCTCCCCATCCAATATTGTGACAGAAATTCATTGTGTGGAGGATCAGGGAAGTTGGGAAATAAAAAGCAGAAAAAAGAAATAAGAAAATATTGATTTGTGCTGGGAAGAGGGAGAAGGGCAAAATGTAGTAAATGGGATAGTTAAATATTCAGTGATTTAACCGAGTCCTGTCAACCTTGTCTAAGAACTCTTGGATCCTAATAAAATAATTCAGAAATGTTGGGTATGAACCAGCTGCTCCTCATAAAGCTCTTGTCCAGCCAAATTTTAGTCAAGGGTTTTTTAGATGTTTGCTTGATTGTACGTTCAGTTTTTCTATTTGTTTATAGAAAAGAGATTGACTGATATGGGATTAATCTCAGGAAATTAGGGTGACACATCAGTTTTGGGGCAACAATTTGCCTTTCTATGTGAGTGCTTTGCTTCTGTGGAGAATAATAGATCAGGCTTCAACATCTGAGCAATTGCCTGAGTTTATTATTTAGCTATGCTGGTTTCTGTGTGTGAAACGTCCATTTTCCCACAGATTCAGCCTGTGGAAGCAGCTTTGGGGAAAGAAATTACTTCAGCGCTTCGAAGAAACAAAAGTGCAACTTTAACAAATTTCATCTTGGCCAAAGGCATTTAATACCAAGAATATTGTAAATGCTTTCTGTTGGAATGACTCCCTCTGGGCTGCTAGTCTGGGAGCAATCCAGGCATTTGCTTCTGACCTTACCCCCTTCCTGGAGATCCGAGCACTTTGCTCATGAGAGTGCAAGACAAGGGAAGGAGGGGCTGGCAGAGCTGTTGTTTTCCAAAGGAAATGAAGTAATGTCACTTTTGGTAGGAATTACAGCCTCTGCAATGTCTTCAGAAGAGGTGACGCTCCTCACAAAGGAAAAACAGCTGATGAGAGGTCCTTGAAGGTGCCTTGAATGTTTGCATACTTTCTTCTCTGCCAGCAGTGCAGGCTGGCTGTAGCTTTATGTGAGTTGGTAGTCGGTAATTTTATCACTTAATCTGTTTGTTTTCCGATGGACGGCAAATACATCCCTTGGGATTAATTCACCAAGGTTACACCTGCAGGAGCAGGACACAGAGCTGTGAAATCCTCAGGGCATGGCAAAGGTGGCCCTGAGTGTCCCTACAAAAAGCGGTGTGTGATGTGGTCCCACTTTACCTTGTCTTGCATAATCTGCATTTCACATTATTCTTTAGGAGGATCGTGGTCCTGGCAGAGATGGACTCAGGCTGCACCCCCAGGCAGCTGCACGGGCCTGTTGGATGGGTTTCCACCTGCAGGGCCCTGTTGCTTCTGCAGTGTTTTAAGTCATGAGAGTGTTTAAAAACCTTTCCGCCTCGGCAGTGATGCACAGACAGTGCCAGAGCCAGGACTGGCCCCCTGCAAACGGCAGCTTTGGGAGCTGTCAGGAGTTTTTGGTTTCTGCAGCAGGTCCTTGCTGCTGCTGCAGCAATGCGCTCCTTGGGACTGTTCTGGAGGCTGGGACTCACTGGGGAGAGCTTTCCTTCTGCTGGAGATAACCACACTGCTGTGCCCCCGGCCTATTTAAGTGATCAGCTGCCTTTTGTTGTTGTTATTTTCTCCTTTTTCTTCCCCGGTATGTAACATTTCAGTGCTAGTGGAGCGAGGCGGTTTTATGTACTTGTTTTTCGGAACTAATAAAAACTTCCAATATTCTTCTCCTGAGCCCACGGCAGCCAGGCAGCGTGCTCCTGGAAGGGGCTGAATGTGTGATGGTGCATCTGGGATGTTGGAGTTTGGATGTTTGGGTCTGCTAGTGCTCATTTGCTCCAGATCCACCAGGTGTCATTTGCACTTTCAACGAGCCCTTGGCCTTTTTGTACAAAGCCTTTGCACACCCCGTGACCTGTGCAGGGGGCACCTTCTGCAGCACATCGCTTGTGAAGGCTCAGGAAAGGTTAAAAGAACTGTTTATCCATTTTTTGCTCAATTTTTTACTTCTTCCTGCCTTTCCTGTTCTTACCCAGCCACTCAGCCTATAGGGGAGAAAAAAAACACAACAGGTTTCCTTGCAATATTGGTTTGAATGTTCTGGAAAACAGGAATCATGAGTCATCAGTCCCAAATTAACGTTTGTGTGTGAGGCTGAAATGAAAAAGAGATGGGTCACCTCTGGAGACAGGAAGAGTGTGGTAACATGCTCAGAACTCTCAAGGCTACAGTTCAGCTCTTCCGTTTATAAAATTCTCGTTGGGAAGGCTTGTAAACACCTCTGTGTACATTAGTCTCACTCTTGAATTGAGGATTTCAGCCTGGGAACAGGTTTTAAAAACAAACACCCCTCTTCTGTGGCTCTTCCACTTTGAAGTTTCTTTACATGTCCGTGGAGCCTGCAGAGATCAGCAGTTTCTGGAGGAATTTGTTCAGCCAGGTTTCTTTTGCAAAGTGTAAATGCAAGCCACGGGGTTGAGACGGATTTCTGGATTTTGAGTCTTGAGGGTCTGGTTCTGACCTACTTGCTGGCATTAGGAAAAATGGGTTTCTCTGCATCTCCCAGGAAATTTTTGTCACTTGAAAGATACTGGGGTTTCTTTTTTTTTCGCCTCCCTTTTTCTTTTTCACGTTTGCTAGATCCTGCCTTCCAAAGCAAACAGACTGTTGTAACTGGACCATCATCTCCTCCATTCCAGTCACCTGGACCGTGGGAGTCCTCAGGCTGAGTGCTCCTTTAATCCTCTGGCTGGCAAACCCATCTGTGTAAATGTCCTCATCTACACACGCTGTGGAGCCAGGAGAGAGGATTCCAGCCAGCCTTAATTGCCTCCCATGATGAGGAGGTCTGTGAGGGTCCTCTACTGATTTCTGCCCAAATGAAGGGATATTTTGCCCAAGCAGGGTCTCTTTCACTAATTCAGTCCTCTCTTGATAGTTTTGCTCAGGTACTGGATACTATTTTTAGGCACTGCTGGCTTTGGCTTTCTTTTTTCTTTTTGACGGAACAAAAATAGAACAATATTTATGCACCTTTTGGGTCCATCCTGAGGTCTTTTTTTTTTTTTTAGTGCTTGATCTTTGTCATTTTGGTAATCAGCATTAACCTGAATGGTGTTGATTTTATCACACCTTGGTAAGAGTTCTAACTGGTTATTGTTTAAGAAGCCAAAAAAAGTCCCAGAACCTACCTAGGTTAAAAACAAAGATCCTAAGTCAGGATGAAATTCTTCCTTCACTGAAATGTGGTTTAGAAAAATATTTCACCACTACAATTCATTTCAAGAGCTTGACCTTGGATTGTTAATCTTAAAAATATGCAGTGCAGATGAGGTTTTTCTTTTCTAGAGAGGGAAGAAATGCCACGTTTCTCAAAAGACCTCCCTAGAATTAAGGGAAACAAAACCAAAACCCAGAGTGGATGATAAATGGAGTACAGGCTAATCTAGGAGTTACAAGAATTTCATGCCATCAGAATCAGCTTTATTTTGTTAATTTGTGGTTTTTTCCTTTCCGTCCCATCATTCTTGTTGCAATTTGCTATCTGTCAATGTCCACATGCTACTAAGTGCTTTAATTCCGTGTGAGAAGCTGCAGCCTTGGAAGTTGGAAGACTCCATATTTAGCCTCTGCTCATGTGCCTTATACCCAGATTTCATCCAGGCTGCTCGGCTTGGGTGGCCTGAAACCCTCTGCTGAGCATTTGGGGCCATCCAGTTTCTGCTGTCTCAGAAACTGAGCATTTGGGGCCATCCAGTTTCTGCTGTCTCAGAAACTGAGCATTTGGGGCCGTCCAGTTTCTGCTAGCTCAGAAACTGAGCATTTGGGGCCATCCAGTTTCTGCTGTCTCAGAAACTGAGCATTTGGGGCCATCCAGTTTCTGCTGTCTCAGAAACTGAGCATTTGGGGCCATCCAGTTTCTGCTGTCTCAGAAACTGTTGTGGGGGTACCAGTTTCATACCTGCTGCCACACAGACCTGTGGTTGGACCCCTGATGGACAAACAGCTCTGCCCAGCCTCCCAGCAGTGACGAGTCCAGCCTCTCAGGAGCAGAGATGGGCACTTGCTCAGGCCACTAAAGGGACAGAAAAATGCCACTTTGGCTGCTGGAATTGGGCTTTGAGGGTTCAGCTGGATTACAGCCGAAACAGCCCTGGCTGCTTTGAGGTGGTGGAGGGGCTGGGTGTGCCACTGGCTGGCCACTTGCAGGGCAGAGTTCTGCATCCAAAATGCAGTTTGTGGCGGGTGCTTTCAGCCATCCAAGGAAAACCAGACAGCTCTTGGTCAGGCCAGGGTGCCCTCCCTGCTTCGCCTCTGGACACTCGGCCATTGCTGCACGCTGTTGGCAGCACAAACCCACTTTCATCCCTCCTGCTCTTCCTAAATACACTTTCTATAATTCCATTTTTGCTCCCCAGCTCTATGGAACAGGCAGCTCTCTTAAAACTGGAGGAGTAAGACAGGCTGCCTGCACTCTTGGACACAGGGGAGGTGGTGAGCAGGAAGTGTGGGATATCAGTGTGTCTTAAACACAGGGGGTCAATGGAGAAATAGAGCTGAAACCAGCCATGAGCAGACTGGCAGGAGGAGGGTGATCAGTGGAGAAAAACAAAAGGTTTTGAAGCCAGAGGGTGAAATGGAGGAGAGCTGGCTGCCATGGCATGGCTGTGCACTTGGGAGGAGGAAGATGCTGAGTTCCTACTCCACCTTGGGAGCGAGGTGTGGGGCTGGGGGACTTGGAGGGACCCAAGGAGAGGAGTGTGGGGCACCTTGGGCAGGGGTCTGACAGGTGTGAGTGGGGTCTGCAATCCTCAAAGACCTGCCAGCCACCTGGGCTTTGAAATGCTCCTCGTGGGGCTGACAAGGAGAGAGGTGTGAACAATATTGTTCTGGTTTTTAATTAAAAAGACCTATGTTTCTGTAAATGCCTTTTTTCAGGGGGTCAGTATTTGTTAAGGTTCTTGCTGATAGTGAAGATTGGAGGTGACTAATTTCTAGAGCATTTAGTCTTCTAAAAGCTAAAGCTGGCCAGAGCTAAGGCAGGAAGCAGGGCCTGTCATGGCATTTGCCACTGGCGGTTCCCAGATTTTACCCTGTTAAACTGCACATCATTTCCAGTTACTTTTTACAAAAGGATGAGGAAATGTCTGTGTATTTATCAAGGAGTTTTATTCTCCAGTTTTTCTCAGGTTTGAGAACTGTTTTGCAGGACTAAGTTTCTGTGGAAAAATGTGCTGGGGTTTTAGTAGCTTACAAAGCACAAACAATGTGGCACCAGAACTGTGGTGTGGGACACCAGCTTGATGCTCTTGGCTTTGTGTAAGGATGTCATTGGAACATGGTATCTGATGCTGAGCACTTGGCTGTGAGAAGGCTGATGTATTACAGGGAAAGGTTAATTTCTGAAGGGGAAAACCTCGTGGGAAAGGGAAGAGAATTCCTATAACAGAACAAGTGGTAGAATTTCAGCTCCTGCAGAAAACAGGCAACCAATAGAGAGGTAAAGAGGAGAGGTTAAAACGTTGCAGCTGCAATTGGAAAAGCTGTGTTTGCTGGGGAGTCTTAGGTTAGAAGATGCCCTAAAAAAATAAATGGGAAACAGAAAAAGGAAACCTAAAAAAAATATTTTTTTTCCCATCTATCTTGTGCCAGATCCTAGTTTGATTTCTGTGTGCACCTGCAACCCAGTTCAGGCTGAGAAAGATCTGAGTAGGCAAAGGTCTGCTGGAATGGAAACATTAGGAAATTAGAATTTTTATATTATACAGAATTATTAAGAAGATTGATTTTAAGTTTTTTAATGTGCAAATGCATTTCTGAATATATATGAGGAGTTGCACATCTATATTAACTGTTTCCACTATATTATTTCCTATTGGTAATGCTCAAGGCCTTGTTAAAATGGGATTAATTGAAATGCTTGTTCACACATTTATAGAAAAAGGGCATGTGTATAATTGTCCATTTCAAAATGAAGCATCAAATGGCAGTTTCATATTGGAGTGTAACAGAAATCTATGTTTCAAGGCTTTTCTGTTGTTTATGGGGATTTTTTTCCCCCTTCACTCAGAGCCCTGTGCAGCCCCTGCCTTTGTTCTCCTGGCTCTCTCACTCATTACTGTTTGCATCTCCAGGTTATAAGAAAACAGTCAAATGCTGTGGTCATTCATCTCTGAGACCTTTAATGAGCTTATTGGGAAAGAACTGTAAATATATATCTTGTACTTCTCTTGTATTGGGAGATGCTTCCTCAGGCCACGAATAATTAGATTGGCCCACCTAAGCTAATTACAGACTGTCTCACTATTCAAAATACCCTCTGGGTAACATTGTTAGGGCTCTCTTACGAGGTTAATGGGTTCTCTGTAGCCTGAATATTATGTTGGCCTTTACCACCCTCATCAAAAATGCACTGCATGGAACCTTTTGCCATGCTAGTTTGTGACTTGTTTTCTTAAAAGCATCATCTTTCCTCCTCCTTGAACCATGATCTCAGAGGGACAGGGCAAAGCTTGTCTTGACCAGGCTCTTTGGAGCCCCTCCGTCGGCTCAGCAGTGCAACTGTAAATGCTTCTTTGAGAGTCTGTTGAGTGGCAAGGTGGAAGCCGGCAAGTCCTGAGTGTCCCTGGTAAATCTGATGGCTTGTGCTTCTGCCATGATTACCTTTCAAATCTCTTCAGTGTTGTCTAGCAAACTTAACTCACCCGCTTATCTTCAGCAAAACAAATGTACCAGTTATTGCCTACTAGAAAGTGCGAGCTGAGCTGTGTGGTTTTTTTCCTTTTCAGTGGGCTTGCTGTGATTTTGTTTTGACAGATTGAGCTGTGTTTCACTTTGCTTTCATTTTTCACCCTGTCAGAAGAATTTTTAGTGCATTTTTTTTTCCCTTCCCCAGCCTCTTGCTGTCTGTATGGATCAGTGCACTGAAGCAGTGACTCCCTCTCCTCTGCATTGCTGCTTTGCAGCTTCTCGTGCTACAGAGGCCTGAGCTGAACCTTCCCCATGGGAAGCCTGGGTCAAACCTTGGTCATCTCGATGGGCAGCATCTTCTGCCACGGGCAGGACGTGCAGGAGAGGTGGTAGGGGCAGGTGAGCCTCCAAGTGGGAATGTCTTAGGCAGTCTGAAAGTTTTCTTTAGTTTTCACTTGAGCTGTGTTTCCCCTGACCCGCGCTGAGGAGCAGCGTGCCTTGGGCTGCATCACCTCCTCTGCTTGGGGTCGGCTGTGCGCACTCCCTGTGCCTCGGTGTGGAGAGGATGTGGGACAGTTGCTGTTCCCAGCTGCACAGGGTGGCTTGCTGAAGCTGATGTGTGCAAGGCTTTAGGGGTTCAGCTTCCACTCCTGCCCTCAGCTGAGTGATGCCCCTTCGTGAGCCCCGTAGCAGTCACTGCATGAATCTCGGGGAGCTTCATGCCCATGTTCTGAAATGTTGCCATGTTAGAAAAAAGCTGCTGTGTAATAACCAGAATAATTAGAAAATGGGAGGGTTCACACCAAACTCACCTGCATACTGCCAGGCTTAAACTGAGCTGGTGCTGAGAAGTTTAGGAGTGAGTGAGTGACTGAGCGACGCTGACCGAAGCCAGGGGAAGCTGAAATCAGGTTTAACTGTGCCATCTTCATGGCAGCAGTCTCTGAACAGCCTCTGCAACAGAGCCCTGGGAGAATGGACTGTGATCAACGGTGTAAATCTCTTGGTGGTGCTGCAGTCCCTTCCCTGGAGACCCTGTGCTTCAAGGGGAGCAGCACAGGAACATGAGCAGCTGCCAGCACTGCAGCACGTGTGCTGCTGGAAAACGAGGTGCCACATCCCTCCTGCATGGAGGGCAGTCTGGGTGTCATAACCACGTTATACACATCTTGGTTTGTTCTTTTTATCAGCAAAGGCCCTGTGTCTGTGCAGAGCATGCACACAGAGCTTTCCCTCCCCAGGTCCCTGCCGTGCTCCCCACAGCAGCAGGTACGGCTGGTTCCTGTGGGTCCGTGCTGGGACAGCAGTGACACATTGCTCTCGTGTCTCTCACTGCCTTGGGATGTATTCTCCAGGGATCAGACACTGCTGCTCTGCCTGCAAGGAGCTGAAGTGATTGTGATCATGTATCACATTCTTAAGTACTTTTTTCTTTTGTCTTCTGAGCTTGGATTTCTTTTTTTGGCTGCAGTTTCCGTTGTTTTATGGGCTGTATGTGCCGTTCTTGCCTGCTTAATACTTCATTTCTTGAGAAGTTCAGTCGCAATGCAGTGATCAGCAGGTCTCGCTTTATTGTGAATTCTTCCAAATTCTCTCTCAGTGTCTAGCAGTGTACTTAGGACAAGCAGAGATTTATTTGCATAACTGGTCAAACAGAGGTTAGTGTGAAATAAAATACATGCATGTGCTTCTCTTGGCCTCCTCCGACGTGAGGTCAAGGCTGGCTTATTTTTTCTGAGTCCTCCCATTGTCAGAACCTCTCAGGGATCTGGGCTCTGGTCCACTTGCTGTCAGTAGTAGTTTACTTTGCTTCTCAGTAAATTGTCCAAGTTTGCAAACCTCCCCCAAGGCTATCGGATGACAGCATGCCTCACGTGATGGGTCTGGTAGCAGAAAAAAAAATCTACTTTTTTGTAGTCCAAACATATAGCCCTTTCAATTATGTATGAGTGAAGTGCTCAAAGGATGCAAAACCTTTGAAGCTGGCTCAGGTGTCTCTTCTCTCCCCATTCTCCACCCTCTCTGGTGCTTTATCATAGTAATGGGGTGAATTTGCCATTCACTGGATGAAACAGAGAGGGAATGATGTGGAGAAACCCAGCCAGGGCTATACCAAGATAACATTTCTGGCTGTGGTGGTCCTTGAGGCACAGCCTCTGCCAGGTGGAGTACACTTTGGGGAAGTACTGCCATGCACTTGTCCTCTTCTGGGATTCTTCCTGAAACAATTACTGCTGCTGTTCCTTGAGACAGAATTATGGAATGGGAGGACAGGTGTTCTGACAATCTATGGCCTTTTTCAATGGACAAAATGAAGCAATGAAGCCAGTGCCTTGAAGCAAGGCAGTTCAGTGCCTAAGTGATACAGAGCTCTCTGAATGGCTGTGGGCCACTTCAGGTTTCGCCTCTAGCCGTGAGCCTGAAGTGAGCCCAGGCAATTCCCCTCTCAGACATCCTTACAACTCGGGGCCCCGTGTGTTAGTTACTCCTGCATCTGCTGCATGAGGTGCTTTGGGCAGGGCCTGAGGACAGGCTGAAGGGAGCAGCTCACCTCTGAGGTCTCTCCCTTCAAAAGATGGATGGTTATTGGCATGTGCCCCTCCTGCTCTGTCTGGTCCTCTCCTGCATCCGTAAGTTGTAAGCAGAACTGTCCTCAGGCAGTGGGGTGATGCTGGAGCAGGGACTTGCCAACTACATGCAAGGGCCAGCGTTCACATCCTCTGCAGTCGATGTGTCCACGGCTTTCCAGACCCAAATCTCTCTGAGTCATTGTTTGAGAGATTTGCTACTGGAATTCCCTTCCCTGATGCTGGAGGGGGATTGTAGGTGAAAGGAAGGTAGTGTTAACAGCAGAAAATGGCTTTTCCACTCCTTCACTTTGAATGCAGAACGCTTCATTCTGCCTGGAGTTTAGCTACAGGTTACATTTAAAGTGTTTGTTGAAGCTGGAAGAGGTTACACTGGTAGTTTAAAAGAAATAAAGGCAGTGACTTGAGACAGGGAGATAGGAGACAGTAGCAGCAGGGTTGTAGCTGACTTACTTATTGCAGCCTCGAGAGCAAGAAATATTACAGAGGACAAAACTCCTGTAATGTTTATATAAGGTGGTAAGAAATTGATTACAGCTTAGGTATATTTTGTGGCATGCTGCTGGGAGGAATCGTAAAAGTCATGCAACAAAGTTTTGAACATCGTGTTATTGCCAGTCTGCTCAAAAGCCCCGTTTGCCACAATGAAAACCTTTCTTTTTGCTAATTCCAGCTGTGTTGGCTTCCAGTGTCTGTGAGTTGCTGTTTGCAGGATTCAACTCTTTCAGGCTGCAGTCCTCTGGGGGTGAATTGTTTCTTCTATTCTCAGCCATTTAAAACAAACAAACAAACAGAAAGCTCAGGATTTTGCGGAACTGTTTCCCCACAGACATGTTTTCTTTTACTTATTACTTGTAATTTGTATTATTTGTCATACTAAGAGTTTTGGAAAGGCCTTCCTAATGTTCTCCTGACCTAATCCCATTCTCCCACTGAACCATGCGGGACGTGATGCACCAGCACATGGTGCCCAGCAGCAGCTCTGGGAGAGGGCAGCTTTCCTGCAGCCTTCTGCCCTGGTGGGACCAAGCCCTTCATTTGCATTGTTGTCCTGGAGGATGCTGGGGGTCCTCAGCAGTGGCTTGAGCCCCTGGCCACCCCCTTCTTGGAGTTTCAGAGCGAGTATAAGTAATAGATCTTGTAAAGACTCATTTGGGGTTTGGCATTTATGATACTTTACAGCCAGAAATTCATCTCTCCTCTTGCTGTCCTTCCACTTGCCCAGGGCAGTGTGTAATAAATCTCAGTGTCTCTGAGCATCCGTAAGCCTCCACTGGTAAATGAAGTTACTTTCACCTGTTTATGTTCTGATATTATTTCAGGGAAATGTGCATTAAATTGTTTTTCAGGTGGATCTCCTCTAAATAAATGGCATCATGTGTCCCTTCAGGAACTGCAAGGAGCAGTAGAACGAAAGCCATAAAAATAAAATGCATGTGCTGCTGGTGTCCAGCAAGACTAAAGACTAAAACTGACAATAAAAGAGGCACAGGAGTGCTGTCTTCCTGCCTGCCACCTCGCGAGGTCCGTGTTCTCTGCAGGGCTGCTGGAAGGTGTGGTGGAGCAGGCTGGGTTGCTCACGGTGATGCTGAGTGATTTGGGGCAGGGATTTCCCAGCAGTTACCCTGGATTCGAGTTCATCCCTGAAAACACACGGCACACAGTGCCTTGCCTTCATTTTTGTTGGTAACTTGGAGCTGCCTGTAGATGCTGGTTTGGCCTTTGCTCGGCAGAGCTTTGTCTGCAGAACAGACCAGGTGGTTTGAGGGTACGAAGCCCACCTGCTGTTTGAGATGAGGGAGGGTGGATGGGGGCTGAGTGTGCTGCCAGACTGTTTCAGCACAGGTAAAATGGGTCTGGTCCAAGCTTGTTAGTCAACAGCTGAGTTCATGTGTTGCTGCAGCTGTTCTTAGCACACCTCTGCCCATGTCCTCATGTTACTTCAAGGAGAAAAGTCTGGTAAGCTGGACATGGGATTGCTGAGCTGCACAAAAGGAGCTCTGAAATTGTTAACCTGCTAATTTTAAGCCATTTGCATTACTCTGTCGCTGGCATCAATGAAAGCAGCACTTGCCACTTTTCTCCTGGCATATGCCTATGATTGAGCAGCAGAGAGAGAGATTGAAATTGTCATTTCTAGCTTCACTGATGATCTGATGTTCTCTGAGCAATCATCCCACCAGATCTCAGAAGATGGAAGTGCAAATCCCACTCAGTCTGTTTGAACCAAGAAGGAAAGTCAATGGAAGCACATCTGAAATAGCTGCAACCACGAGGAGAGAATAAAATAATACGGCCCTCAGACAAAAGGATTCCGTTCTGTTTATTTTTACATTGAGAGAATGGGGTTGAATGAGAATGTGTGGCATTGATTTCAGCATGTCTGGCATTTTGAGGTGTAGTTTTGTGTGAAAATGAGGTGCAGTCTCTGGTTGGAGAGTCTTAAATATGATGATACTTACTTTGAAACTTCTCAAACTGTAGAGGTGGTGCTTTTGGGAGGACTGAGATGTTCACAAATGATTGTCTATGAAGCTGGATTTCATTTCAATGCTAGAAAAAGTGTCTTGATTTTTTATTATTGTTATTGCTTTTATTATTATTTTACTGGTAAGTGCTGAGTATCTTTGGGCCTTCACTGACTAGAGAGAACTGTAAGACATTCAGTACAGCTGATACTTCCTATGTACAAGATCCAAGCATGGATTTGAGTGCCTGGCACCTCTAGTAAGCATTTTGATTCATGTAATGTAAGCTTAGAACAACAAAATCAGATTCAGATGCTCCCTTCTTTTTCTTCCTTTTTTTTTTGTCCCTGTTGCAGTCCTAAACCAAACGATTTACTGTGGAATATAGTTGAATTGCTTGTTTTAGCTCATAAAACAAATACGCCTTTGTTGCTTTTTTGGACTGATGTTTTCCCTAGCTTGCTGTTGTGGGTTAGCTATACCCTTCCTTCCCTCTTGATCTTTTTAATTTTTCTCACACCATGCACGGGTCTTGAGTTCAGCATTCTCTGCTGGCTGATGAAATTGTCTTTTCCATGCCATAGGAGCCTGCTGCCTAGGCAGTGGAGATACACTGATAAACCCTTTGCTTTTGTGTTAGAATTGGTGTTTTGTCTTGATACAGTATGTATCATTTCCCATTCAAAACCGCTGTTATTGTATGCTTGGAAAAACCCTCTTACTTGGCATTGGCAAAGGAAGCAGCGTTTAAAAAGAAAGAAAAAAAACCCTAAACTTTAATTTAATAAGCAGTATTTTGGGGTTCCTTTTGTTACGTGCTACCTTTTGAACTCTGTGAAGCAGCATGCAGATCTAATCCACAATAGCGTCACTGCGTTGGGCTGCACAAGTAAACACTTTAAATGGGAGGAAGCACCTGCGTATCGCTATTGTCTCTCTTCTTCCATTAGCAAAAGTCTCGGGGCCGGCTCCAATCCAGCCAAACGTTCCAGGCAGTGGGAATCCACAGGCAGAGAGCAAACCTCACTGCCCCGGGCTGGAGCAGTGAGAGCACCTCGGGGGACAGCCGGCCATGGAGGGGAGCCTGGGGCTGCGTGTGGACACCCACGCTCGGGTGGGCTACCGGGCGCTCGCCCATCGCCTCGGCCTCGGCCCCGGCAGCGCGGGGTGCCGGGATCACAGGAGCCAGCAAGGTGGGTCTGGGCAAGGTGTGCTCTGCCTGCGACTGTTGTGGGGCTGGGGAGGCTGAGGAACGCTGAGAGCCACAGCGCTGTCAGCATAATTAACGCTCTGGAACTATCGCTGTCGTCCCACTCGTTAGGTTCGTGTAACCGAGCGCTTGGCTTGATTGCTTTCCCGCGGAGTTCGTGTTTTTACACCGTTCCTTGCTGAGGAACTGGTGAAGTGTGTTATGGTCGTAGATACAACCTGTGGCAAGTTTACGAGGCAAGGTTTAAAGCTGAAAAAGCTGGTTTGAATAGAAGAGCGCTAATGGCTAAAATCGCTTCAATTTACACAAGACAGGTCGGGAGGTGACTTATCATGACCCAAAAGTATCTGCAAACAGAAATGCTGGTATAAAACTTCTTTTGAGCCAGGAAACCAAAACATTAAAATTTAATTGATTTGAAGCTAAATTTGGGTAAATTCAACTTAAAAAATACTAGGATGGGTCTTCTCTTTCAATTGCTGTGTTAATGCTGTGGTCTGTGCCTAGTGAGAAATTGTGGGGAGCATAGAAATCACAGGATAAAGTGCTTATTGTGATGTAGGAAATCTTGTTAGGGTAGCACCACTTTGGGATTTTTAGGTTTTCAGTCTCTATGAGACATTTTATGGTGGCGTAGTACGTGGGGAGTTGGAACTACATCTCAGTTTATTGAGTGTTCATTTATTGAAGTTTCAGATGCCTTTGATGAGATGTTAGTAATTATTTTATTAATCCTTCTAACATCAGTTTCCATTTAGGAGAAATTGTCTTTGTGCCCTCTAGTGGAAAAACTATTTACTTGAAAGCTTCCAAATTGGGTGAAGTTTTTGCTAAAAAAGGTGGAATGTGTAAGAAAAGACATAGAGGAGTAGAACAAGGCTGGAGAGATGAAGGGTTACAAGAGGTGGACGTGCTCTGTGCTTCCTCTGCTTCAGTCCTCCCAAAACTGTAATGGCAATGACATGCACAGACTTTGTCAAATAGAGAAGATATTATCCAATATTCACATCAGCTGGACTTGGTGAGATTATTCTAGATATAATTATGAGGAAAACCCAGTCTCAGCAAGCTCTGAACCCTGGTCAATCATTGGTGATTGCCATCCACGTTCCCCAGGGATGTGGTGGAGAGGGAAGAACAAAGCAAAGCCCGGTCTGGACCTTTAAAGGGAGGAGAAGGAAAGACCCAGAAAATGAAATATCAAGGAATATGACACTGGTTCCTCAAAAAAGTTCCAGAGCACTTTGTTCACAGCAGAGAGGAGGATGGGATCCAAAAAAAAAAAGCTGACTTAAAAACAAATAGGCAAATCTGTCCAACTTCCCCCTTTAATGGAGTAACTCATTAATGTGTGAGAAGGGCTGCTGATGTGACTGATTCTTAGGAGCAGGATTTAGATCATCTTGGTGAACAGCAAACAGGGCACCAGCATGATGAGGATTAGGGACGAGGAGGGTGCAGAGATGGCTCTGAGGGAGCAGGAGCTGGATGACCGGGTGCAGCAGCCAGGGTGGTACGAGGTGGCCGGGCCTGTTGTGCATGGCCAGCCCAAACAAACCAACAGCGTCCTGAGGTTTGAGGAGAAGACTCCAATCTCTCTGTGAGTCGTCCTTACAAAAGCTCTGTGCGTAAGGCAGGGCTGGTAATCACCTCCTGCTGCACCAAGGGCAGCTGGGCAATGCAGGGCAGGAGGAGAATGGTCACTGTTGCAGGTCTTGAGATGAACCACAGAGGTGGGAGGCTCAGCAAAGGAGGCTAGGGAGGGAAAACTGAAGGAGCTGTATTTGGAAATAGAAGCCTGAGTGCAGGGAACACATTTTCTGATGCATAAAAGATTTCTGTAAAAAGGATGATCATTAGCTCTTAGTTCCCGCTGGAGAAAAATACCTTGATTTGCCTGAAAAAAATATTCAAGGTGCAGCTTGGGAAAGAGTTTCTCACTAAGAGGTAATGAAGCAAGAGCAAAAGAAATTGTGACTCTGCTTGACTGGAGGATTTGCAGAGCAGTTAGAGCAGTCCCTCTTGCTGATGGTGTGATTTCTCCTGCTCTGTTGCCTTCTGTCCATCCACCCACTACACAGGGTCTATTTCACTCATTAACCCTCCAAGCTGGACTTTTTATTTCTTTTGCTAGAGTTGCTTTCAGGGGCCAGGGGTCAAAACCAGTAGCAGTGTAGTAGGCTATTGCATGGCTTTGGGATATAAATTCTGCTCTCAGTGCAGTCATGAAAACTTCAAGCACGGATGTAGATCACAAGAAGCTGCTGCTGTCCCATATATCTTCCCTTCTCTGCTCTTTCTGGAGCAGCTCATTTAGGATGCTATGAGAGCAACAGATGTGAACGTGATGGAGTCCCCACACCCCCCTCCCATCACTGTCATCCTCCCTCTCCTTGTACTGGACTGTCATTCTTGTTTATTTTGGTTTGAATTATAATTGCAAAAGCTCTTACAGTGTTGTTTATGTCGTGAGTCACTGTTTGTGTTTGCTGCCGTTCGCGTTGCCGCTCCTCTCCCCCTGTCTTACGCTTGCAGCCACAGTTCCCCTCCCAGTATCTTGGAGCCTCTTCTATTCTGAGTCTACAATGCTCAGCACTCCTGTGAGTACAGGGAAAAGCAAACTGTCAGGGAAGATCCAGGATTAGCCCTTCTTTTTTTTTTTTTTTCTTTGTTTTACCCTTCTTCTGGCATTTTGTAAGGGTCCTTGTTCAAATCAAAAGATTCCTTGGAGAGTCCTTCCCTGAGATCTCTGTGCTCAATTAGTCTCTTACCATTTTTCTACCATGCAGTGAAATCAATAGTGCGTTTTCTGGCTTGCAGATTTCAGGAAGGGGGAAAAATCATGTTAAAAAGACCTTTTTTGAAGTTACTGAGATGCTCATGTGCAATTCCAGCACCTGCTGTCACAGTGGAGGTGTTAATCCATTCACATGCATTGTTGCTGGGGTGGAGACTTTGGCATCCTGCACAAGATCAAAAGTTTGGACCAACAGGGGCTGACCACACTGGCCTCTGAGAGGGGCTGTGGGTGCTCTGGGTGGATGGGGAAGAGACTCTCCATGCCCTCATGGCCTTGGGTGATCCCTTGTGCTTCTTCTTGCTCCTGGTAAAGTGCCATCATTGCTAGCCAAGAAAATCCTACAGCTCCGTGTCTGTGAAATCTGAACAGTAATGGCTTGCAAGTCACTCTGTGGATTTATCAAGGAGAAACAGACAATTTATTTGTGTCAGCTTAATGGAGCTTCGGCTCACAGAGCTCCATGCAGGAGAATTAACGATGGGTCCTGAGTCTCTCTCAGGTTATCCAGAAGCTCAGCAAATGTTTGATTGTGAATCTACTGTAAAATAGCTTCAAGCTTCCTGTGCCTCAATTAGCAGCCCTGATAGAGAGCAGGCAGGTTTTCAGGTAAAAAATGTCCATTTTGACTCTTTAAGTGTTCTCAGGTGGCCAATGGAATGTAAATGTTTTACTCTATTTGTAATGCAAAACCTTTTAATTATCTCCAATTCATAAATCCCTAGATTGGTACTTCACTGCTTGTAAGAAAATGCTCATCTTTTAGTGGGTAGTAATCAGTGTCAGAAGAAATGGGGAATAGATGGTGTGTTTTAAATGGTGTCAGTTCCAGCAACTGGAATGTATAATTTAAGTCACTTACATTTAATCATCCTTTAAACACTGAATTCCAGCCTCTGCTGCTTGTCTCCCAGGAAGCTGACAGCTTTTTAATGCCACTGTGGCAACACTTGAAAGTTCCTTAAACTGCTGTAGGCTGTGATGTGGCTCTGTACCACATGTATTGGTGCATCCATGGCTGGTTCTCCGAGCCTGGATGCAGCTGGATGCAGGGGTTGGGCTCTGCTTCGCCCCCCCAGCCCCAATTTTGGAAGTCTCAACTGTTTTACCTTTTTATGGAGCTGTAACATCTGTTGTAAGTACCACAGCAAATGTAACAGCTGCTGAGGGTGGGATTATGGATCTGGGGTCTGTGTATAACAGCTAAACATATTCTAGCAATTCAGCAGGTTGAAAAATAAAGCAGATCAAGCTGTGTTCATCATGCTCTGGATCTGTGTGGTGGGGATGTTTCCTGATGGAGTGACATCGTGCCTGGATCAGCCTGGGTTCCGGTGCCTGGAAGTGTGAGGCTTTGACTTCATGCATTTCAGCAAGGAAAAAGGGCAGTGTGGGATGCAGCAGGTCCTGATCCTGCCTGGGCAGTGAAGCAGCAGTGCTTGTGGGACTGCACCAGTTGTGACCATTGTGTGTGGGGCTGGTGACATGCACAGGGGACACTTGCTCTTCACCTCAGTGACAACGTGCATGATTTCAACCTGCATATGTATATGCATATATAAATACATGTGCACATATATAAGGAAGACTGCAGGCACTTCTAAAAAGCAGCTGAGAAGCCCTGTATGTGTTTGGGGTCATGTGGGATTCTGGCCCCTGCTGCCTCCCCTCTGCCTGCTCCCTTGCCCCTGCCCCCACGGGCAGTCTGGCTGCGGGTGAAATACTTCAGTGCAATTCTTGCTCCCAGCAACTGGTCGATGGCATTAATGGAGTGAGTGGAATTTCACCCACGAAAAGTACATCTGGGCTGCTGGGGAGTGAGCCCCACAGAAGGGGTCAGGAGCAAAGGGTCTGTGAGTTGAGAATCCGTCACCTTTCTTTGCACTTGCCCGTTGAGATGGCATTAGAGCTGACTGACCATCTACGTGGGCAATAGGTAGCTTTTGTTGTGCCTAGCGGTCAAATGGTATAGTCTTAAATTAGAAGCTGCCACTTCTACTTAGAGTAAAACTTGCTTTTCTCTGTATGTATGAAAATGGGAGCGTTTCAAGCCCGCTGAGCTCCGCGGAACGCGCGCCGGATTCGCGAAGGAGCCCATTAGTGCTTGCGGAGCTTGAGAGCGAGGAGGGGGCAGCGGGAAGGAACATCTTAATGAGCCAGGGTGAGGAGTTGACGTGAGGACACGGAGCGCTCGGAGGACACAGGGACACGGAGCGCTCGGAGCCACCTTCTGCTGCGGGAAGAATCCGCCCGTCGCTGGAGGAGCGGCAAACTCGGGGAGCGAGCGGCTCGGCGCTGCTGTCGCCGAGGGGAGGAGGAGGAGGTTTCCAAACCGCCTCTCCCAGAGTGTCCTGCAGCGTTGGAGGTAGTTCAGATGTGGAGCAGGAGATGGTGGAGGAGCTTCGGTCCTTCCCTGCCTGCAGCCACCAAGTGAGTCAGCCACAGAGGAGGGAAGAGCTGCTGCTGACCTCATTTCCCTGCAGCTCAGGGGTCCCAGGTCAAGCAGGGTGGGAGGGTGGCAAGTTCAGCCTGAGCTGTGGAAAGGATTCTGCTCCCATGTGATAGCCCAGTAAATGGGTGGGAGAACAGCAAGTGGGTGTCAGCCATGGTCTCAGTCCAGCACAGCTTGGAGCAGCCTCGAGGCTGCTCCCATGGGAGCGGCAGTGGCTTCACTCAGGCTGCACCTGCTCGGAGCATGGGCAGAACTGGCCCCTCTAACTTCCACAGAAACCTCTTACAAACACACAGGCTCAGCACCAGCTGTAGTGTGGGCTGGCCCGCGGCTCCCCTGTGCTGGGACTCCTTCCTGGCAGTGCTGCCATGCCACATCGCCCTTTTCCTACACGAAAGCCATCCTGGATGGAGACAAGAGACCCTCTGTGTCCCTCTCTGGTGCCATGAGAGTGACCTATGTCCATCAGAGCACATCTCAGGTTTCTGTCTGGAGGGACCTGCTAGAAGTGTGGTGGAAAAATCTGGTGGAGGGGCGCAGGGGTTAATTTTTTATTGGTATTCCTTAATTTTAGTAGAGCTTGTCTTCCTGGAGTGGCTCAGAGTTGGCAGGTGCCACTACGCTATGCTGCATTGGCTTTCAGTGGCAGTTTCATCTCAAAAATTGGAGGATCTGTAGGGTTTGGGGGGAGAAGGTCTTACAGTGGAACGTGGAACCTTTTGTCTGTGCTTTTAGAGCTCTCCAGGTTGTATTTAGTTTTTAATTTTATTATTTGAAAGATAGAGCACTCTGTAGTGACAAGAGGAATTAAAGGTATAATTGGGAGTTTGTTCTGTTGTTGTCACCTTGCTTCATATTGTTGAAGAAGTGGTAGAAAGCACCTTATTTCCTTGAATTTATTCACTGCTCAGAATTACAGCATAAATTTCTGGGGGAAAAACTCAAGCAAACAACTTAGATATTCATGTAATTTGTGAGATAAGCTCAAAAAAAAAAAAAGATTTAGCTTACTTAGTGCCCACTCCCCCTGAGATTTAAAGCAACAGTAACTTGAAGGGTTCTTTGCGCTAGGGTTTTGTAATGTAAAGGTTCATTTTTCTTGTTTCCTGGGCAAAAAGATGATCTAAAGGCTTTTTCCTTAATAAAAGTGTATGTTTCTACTTTATCGCATGACTCCAGGAGCTGATCTTTTTTTAGGAAAACCATCAGATATGTGTGAAAATCATCAGTGCTGGCAGCACTGAAGTCGTTGAGGACAAGTTCAGTGCTGTATTTACTCAGAAGTGAGCGTACTGGGACCGGGGAGGTTGCAGCAGTCTGGCGTGCTGAACAGCCTGGCTGTTTGAAAGCTCCTGGTACAAGTGCCTACGATTATATTTTGAAGTTTATTTTCTGCTGCACTTGATAAAACTTTGCTCACTGCACTGTTTGACTTTAAAAGGCAAAATCCTGGAGAACTGCAAGTAGTTTATTTGGGGAAACATGGATTTTGCCCTTGGCAAGCTGTTGATGTCAAGGCTGCAAACAGAGATGCGCTGAGCACCTTTGCTGTTCGGGGTGCTTGGAGGTTCCTCATTTTCCTGTCTCCAGTGACGTGTGACTGTCCAGCTGGGTGTCTTGAGCTGTGCTGTGGTCCCAAAAGCAAGTCCTTGTGCAGGAGGAGGCCAAAGCCATTCTGATGGTGACTGGCATGGCCTCTCAGGCTGCTTTGCTGGATGTTTGTACAGAAAGACCCAGTTTCAACTGAACATCTTTGAATTTCATGATTTTGTGAGCTGGACATTGACCTCTCCCTGCTTCATGGTAAAGCATGAGGCTGCCAAGTCCTTTCCTGGTATTACCAGATCCCCCATCCTCAGCATCACCTCCCAGCTGTGCTCTGTGGTGACAGTGACCCCTGGGACAGGTGTGTAGCTCTTGCTCAGGGTTAACCCACATCTGCACCACTCCATCCTCCAGGCCACCCTCCTGTTGCCTTTTCAGATAGTTTAACCCGTGCTAAATTTCAGAGCTGAAGTGAACCAGTCTCATACCACAGCTCCTGTGAGCACCAGGAGAGACCTGAAGAAAGAAGAGGGCAGGATCACACCTGTGTTATCTGTGCTCGTGCTGCCAGCTTCTCTCTGGGTCCCCGGTACTGGTAACACTGGAATTGAGTTCTCTGCTTGCAGTGTGACTGAGCTGCTTCTACTCCCCCTGAGACCCAGCTCAATTAAAAGGGCATATTTACAAGTTGGGAAGACCTGGGAAAATGGCATAATTTACAAGGCAGATATGCTAAAAATAGACATTTCTGTGGCTGGACATGCACATCAGCATGCCAGCTCAGCCCCAGCTGGCTGGGGGGATGTCAGGCACTGCACGGGTGCTCAGAGGAGCCTTGGTCCCTGTCCCAGCTGTCTGGCCAGTTTGGCACCGGTGTCTTGCATAGATAGTACATTTATCAAAAGGGGGCTGGCTCAGGATTTTCACCTGAGGTGCAACATGGACGTGTTGTGGGGATCTTGCTGTGCAATTGGCAGAGCGATCCTTGCCTGGGAGAGCAGCGGCTGCTCAGCCAGTTGTGGGTTTTTGTGCTGGAGTGAGGATGACATAAGGAGGCTGTATGGAAATTGGATCAGATTCTGATGCAAGGTTTCTGGCAACCTTCGACTCCGGGGAAGCAGTAGTCCTTGAATCAAATGTGCACTTCCAGCTGTGGGGAAGCAGCCTGCCTTTTTCATCCTTCTGCCCGTTTTCCTTTCTGATCTGTAAGTTTTCACATCTCGACTCCAGCAGCTTTGGTTATATTGCTGGCACTGTTTGGATACTAGAGGAGACTTTTTTTGACAGTCACTTGGGAGCTGTTCGTTCTTTGCCTCAGTTCTGGGTTTACAGTGATGCAAGCAACGTGATACTATTTAGCAGCTCTAATAGAGGTCAAGGTTCTGTTGTCTTAGGTATTGTAAAAATGCCTTGTAAAAGGCTGTACATTATCCAAATGGGCTACAGGGAAGGCAAGCAAAAGAAGGAATAAACCAGGCCCTCACAGCTGCTCCTTATAGATGTGAAGCTGAGGCACAACCAGACACACAGGTGTGTTTTGTCAGCACCTGAAATGGGACCCAGATCTCCTGTTTTGCTCCAAAGGACTTCTTGTTCATATGGGTTGATTCAGAGTCATTTCCTAAAACAAGCTAAGGCTGTGTGTGCTTTGCTCATTGCTTTATCCCCTTTTGAGTTGAAGTGCTTTGAAACGGATCCTCGATAAAGCTCATCCACTGCTAGGACATCCCTAATCTACTTTCAGGGAAGCTTTTTTTTTTCCCCCCCTGAAACCTGGCCAGGGAGGAAGTGGGAGCATGCTCAGTGTCCCAGGTATGAAGCAGAGGAGCCCCTGCAGCCGCACCCTCTGCCAGCAGCTCATCTGTCTCTGCCTGGGGATCCCAAAACGGAGGGAGGGAGCGAGAGAAGGCAGCAGGTAAGGAATGCTGAGCACCGGCTTGCACGGCATAACTGAACCCTGGGCAGGTTTTGTCTTCTCCCTAAGATGCAAGGAAGAGGCTTGAGTTAAGAGTGAGTGAGTCTGGAAAGAGTTTCTGAAGGTGCATGCCCCGGGTGGCTGCTGCAGCCCTTTGTTTGCTCCTTCTCCCCATCCTTTGGAGCCCTCTTGAGAGCTGGGGTGCTTGGGTTTGTCTCTGATGAAGTCCCTGCTCTGAGCTGTCAGAGCAGAGCTTGGCCTGTGTCTGCACACTCAGTGCTATAGTCAGCTTTGGCTCCAGCTTATCTTTGGAAATTAGGTTTACAAACTGCAAGTTTTATCAAAAAAAGCTGTTGGATAATTTTTTTTTCTTAAAAATAATCCTCCTCAGTGTCTTGCTTCTCTGAAAATAGTAAAAATCTTGCCCTGGTTGTTGTTAGGTGGCTGCCAGAAAGGGTGGTGCTCTGATCCTGTCCTACTGTGGCTAAGAAGTTGTGTGTGTTCTTTGCTGCATTGAAAGCCTAAATATTTATGTTACAGTTCTGGTTCCTTGCCATGATCTTTACTTACAGATCATTGTGGTTATAGTTCCTAAATGATTTGAGCTCTAATAAATAGTTTATTCTGTTTCATATCAACAAGCCAAAATAATAATTGATCTTTCAGGATATAAACTCCTTTTATTACTTGAGGTATTGTTTGTTTTACGGTTCAAGTTGTTTACAAGGAATTGTTTTTATGCAATATATTGTTCACGTGCGTATTCTGAAAGAATAACAATAAAACATTATTGTGCTCCTGATTTCCCTTTGAAAAGGCAAAGCAACCCTCCAAGCATGGTTGCTTTCCGTGCTGTAATGGTTCTGTGCTCTTTACCATTGTGTTCCTTAAATAAAAAGCACAAGATGATCCTGCCGTACAGAAACACAACAATTGCTTCTGTAAACAGTGTGTGCCCTGCTATCTGTAGTGAGTAACTAGTTTCTTGTTTATTATTTGATCTTCTTAATGAGAAATCAAGTTGCTGATACTTCCTTGTTTTTTGGAACTAATTGTTCTGTGATTTTAAAAAGCACTTAATATAATTGGGAGTCATTAACTTCTGATACAATGTGATGTAAATGGAGGAAGTCCATACCTGAAGGGCTCTCATGGCACAGATCATCCCAGCAAGGATTGCTCTGGGTGTGCTTTCAGTGAATTCCTTAAATTCAGAGCCTCCTGTTGCTTGGTGCAGGGGCAGAGGTAGGGACCAGCCTGCCCATGGGCATTGGGTAAGGCTCATGAAATTGGGAAAACGTGTGGCTCCCGGGGCTAAGCATGGGCTCAAATACCTGATTGAACTCAGCTGTAACTTGTTCTCTGTCGTTGCCTTGCACCTGCATGTCCTGGAGATCGTCAAGGGGCCGTGGTGGGGAGATTTTGTTCTTTGCTTTGACAGGCTGGTGATAAATGGCAGTCCCCCACCCCCAATCATCTTGTTGGGCAATGCAGATGATTCCCAGGTGGCTGATGGGGAAGGGAATTTATAGCCCTGACTGCAGCCGCAGGGGAGTGCTCCTAGAGGTGCAGAAGATGCTTGTGGGGTGAGCTTGCTGGGGCAGCGTCCCTGGAACCTGGAGGGACTGGGGGCAGTGCCAGCAAAGGACTCATCTCTGGTGAGAGGAGGGGACGTGCCCAACAGATGCCACGAGCTGAGTAAGAGCTATAAATCCTTCTGGAACACTTGCAGATGCTGAAAAGTGCTGTAGGTGCTTAGGCTGCTCCCCAAGGGTCTGGGGAGAGGGCTGGGTGCTGAGCTGTGTTAGTGCTGCTGCTGCTGCCCTGCCTGCCCCTTGCCTGGGCAGGAATGTGGCAGGCAAGTTGTTTTTCTTTGTCAGGCAGAAGGGGTTGATGTGTTTTCACGTCCAAATCTTACTGCCAGGTGTGCTGCTCAGTTAGATAAGCGTTACCCCAGCCTAGAAATACTGACTGCTGTCACTTGCTGGTGTGCTCGATGCTCCTTCCAGCAGCAGCTTTGTCACAGTCTGTTGGTGACAAAAGCACCTCCTGGACTGGTTTCCCTGTGAGGATCCCTGGGTGCTCTGCTGCTCCCTGCTGCAGCATTGCTGGCAGCTCTCTTGAGTTCCTGTGCTTGTCTGATGGTGGGAGAGCCACCATAGTTCAGGGTTGTCTCACCATCCATCCTAATTAGGTGCTTTTTAAGGCAGAATTTTTTTTTTTTCCTCTTCTGTCTTGAAGTGATGCTGCTGGAGCCCAGAGGCTTTACGTTCTCTCTGTTGAATCTTCCAACAGCAAAGCTTGAGGGATGTGTCCCTACTGTACAACACCCTCAGATCACTCACAGAAAAGGGAGATTACAAACCTCCCTGCTATGTTTTGCATGCCACAGCTTGAAACCTTCAAGCCTGGAAGGTGGGCTGCCCAGCTCCTGTCTTCCAGAGAGATCCTTTGAGAAGAGAAAGCTGCTGTCTCTTGCTGCTTCCTATCTCCTGAGGCATTATCCATCTCCAGTGTTTCTCTGTGAATGAGTTTAATGGTAAAACAAAGCCTGGCAGTAAGTGGCCTTCCAAAACTGTGCATTTTCAGTCTTCTAATCTTGCTGCCTTTTGTCTCTGAGCTGTTCTGACCTATTCGTGTCAAGAAAGCAAAGAATCTGTAAGACTCTGATAAATTTGTACAGCCCCTGCACAGTCTAGGAGAAGGTTTAATTTGATCTGACATTTACTAATCTGCCAAGACTTTCAGTGATTTGTTTTCATACCAAGTTGAGTTTTATATGCCATAGAGAAATGGGTAAACATATTGCATTGGTAACAACAGCAAGTGTATGAAGGCAAGAATTTGTATTTATGCACTTGAAAATTCCTTTCTGCTTGCTTTTTATGGGGATTTATTCCTCTTGCTAATTGTCAGGTTGCTAATTTCATTCACCTGGTAAAGTGCTGGCAGAGTCTTAGCTGTGAATTATGTGAGGTGCTTTGTTTGGTTTAGTCTTGCATTGCATTCATATTTTCCTGAGGCTGTCACCTTAACGTGCTGGTTGTAAAAGTGATCCCAAATATCAGATCGTTTTTCTACCCACCACGTGTGACTGGTCTGACAGCAGCTTGTGTAGTGTATAGATATTCTTGAATTTATGTCCTTAAATGGCTCTCATGCTATGGTGGGAAATTCCTTGATTATTTATGTGTTTCTCACACTTTGTGAGTAAATTAGTGAAACAGCGAAATTCTCCAGTGCCTTTTTTTTGTTTTGTTGGTTTGTGTGCTGTTGGTTGGTGGTGGTTTTTTTTTTCCCCCCTTTCAACTTTTAAAAAATTTCTTTTACTTCTTTTATATATTTTAGGTAATAATAAAAAAAAAAAAATGTGTTTAGATCTGGAATCTGTATTCAGTGAAGTCACGCTAGGAGTTTACTTGAACCCCCTGGATTAGAAAAAATAATTTCACAGTTGTAGTTGTATCTGAAGCCCAGAGGATGGTGATCCCTTCTTTATAAATACTGTTCCCTTATGAAAATCCATGGTGATGGCATAAATGTGGCATGGGAAGTTTACGCATGAGAAAAATCAGTTGCCCTTTAAAGGGGAAAAAAACCCAAAAACCCAGCAAACCAAGAACATGCACCCTGCCCTTACACTGCTAATTTTGATTTCAAGCCTGAACAGTATATTGCCTGCCATAAAGTAAAGCATAGTGATAGATCTGGCTGTAAAGATTTCTGTGCCTAGGACACCAAAGGTGCTCATTTGGATTATCCCATTGGTTTAGATTTGTTTTCTTGCTGTGAGAAGTCTGTTCTGAAGTTGAGACATTGGGTTAAGGTTTCCAGGACTGAGTTTGCAGCTTGTGGGTGGATGCAGCCCCACTGGGGGTACTGAGGGCTCCTGATCCCCCCTCATCAAGGTCTCTGCTGTCACTGCTCCAGTGACTTTGCTGCTCCTTCCAAGTAAAACCCAAATCAGTACCCAGTGCGTGACCTTATGTTACGTAAGCTTTAGTTGCCCAATTTCCATATCTGTTTCCTTCCTTGCAAGCCCTCCAGCTCCTTGCTGGATGGAGCACAGTGGGGACTGTGTTCCCAGCTGGAATGAGGTGATGGTTCCTGCAAGGACACATTAACCCCCACCAGGAGAAGCAGAAACAGCCTTAAGCTGCTCTGCTTTCCTAACTCCAGTAATATCCCCTTTATCTGGGGAAAAGGCTCCAGCCAGCACAGCCAGCCTCGTGGCAAGTCATCAGCATCCTTGTTTTATTTCTTCAGATTGTATTTCATTAACCTTTTCTCTTGCTTGCTCACTGCAAACTAATTTCTGACAAGCACACGAGTGAGCTGGGGGTTTCTGGCCTCCTCCACCCTGCTGTGCACACAATCAATGCGCTCCACCTTTCCAGGGGATGCTTGGAAGTGCTGGCTCAGCTCCTCAGCATCCTCCTCCTCCTCTCCTGTTGCAGCATCCCTGCCCAGAGCCAGGGAGGGATACCTGCTTTAAAGCAGGGAATGGTTTCCAGCCTGGTAACCCAACAGCAATTGGGAAGGTGATCATTCTTTCTGGAATTAATAAAACGTTAATTGGCTGCCAGTGAACCTGAGTCAGGCACAGCTGCCTGTGTGTTTGGTTTATTCAGGATAAAATCTGTTGACACCTTCAAGCTGTGTAGCTTTTTTTTTTTTTATTTCCATATTTTCACCCTGAGTAAGTTGGCAGAAGGTCTGGGATGGTTACCAACCATATTACTCAGGTTTTGGTATCAGCATATTAACTGCACACTTGGCAATTTGCAATTGCAATGGTTTTGTGTTAAGCAATTCTTTTGATATTAATCAGAGGGATTCTGGGTTCAGAGACGAATTCATCATGTCTGGATTCTTTCTTAGGGTTTAAAAATTAATACCAAGTTTTGAAGACAAAAGGTTTTTTAGAAAGGCAGCTTGATTTTTAGAGGGAGTTTTAATAACTAACAGGATACTCATATCTTTCTTTAACCTGGGAAAATCTGAGCCACTCTTGACAGTAAATCCTCTTTCTTCATTAGGATTTTTGCTATGTATAAGTCATACCTTAGAAAAAAACCACCATACTTTTTATTTTCTCTCCTCCCAAAGAGAGATTGTTGTCCATTTTGTCAAATGCTGTGAAAGTGGANAAGAGATTGTTGTCCATTTTGTCAAGTGCTGTGGGTAGGAAAGGTGGCTCTGAGCAGAGCTTTCTGCTCTCACCAGTGGTTCTGCTGGCTGTCCAGGTGACAGGGCAGAAGTTTGTCTGTCCATTTTGGGGAACACAGCCTACCTTTGCCCAAATGTTACATAATTGGGAGTGTGGCATCAGTGGGGAATGATGGTGAAAGCCAGGGCACTGCTTGGGTGGAGCGGGCTTTGGAAGACGTGAACTGTCTCACAAAGCCAGTCTTAGCAAATACATTTAAATACATTAATTGTCAGTATTTTGGGCTGTAAATGGGAAAAGATGGTGAAGTAAAGGGGAGCCCTCCCTTAATTTCAGCTACTGCTGCTCTTTAGTCTTATCCCTGAAACACATTCCTCCCCTTCTCTTCTCTTCTGTTGTGAGGCTGTGGCACGTCCACAGAGTGCAGAGTCATCAGCAGAGAACTGGTTAACATAATAAAGACTCTTTACCCTTTCTTTCTTTTTCTCTCCATCTTATTTTTTTAAAAATGACCTGGCCAGGGCACTAAAGAGTTTGATTCTGAAAGCCTTAAAAATGCTGGTTCAGGCCCAATCACTTTTATGTGCTGAGGTTAAGTATGATGTAGGTTTTAAATGTGTCAGAAGAAGCTTATACGTGCATAGCTTGCTTTATGTCTTCAGATATTTGACATATGCAAAAAAAGAGTTGTAACTCATTGCTTACTGAGATGCTTTTAAAAGAAGCTAAAAAAGAGAGATTCTTCAGTTGCATTCACCATGCTAAATGTTACCTCATTAATTCGACTTGATATTCATCATTAGACAGTACAGTTGGCAAAATTCATCTGCCCTTCACCCGAGCGGGATGGACCTGGGCAGTTAATGGCAAAGTGGAGCTATTTAAATGGCCTTTGGAGAAGGCCCNGGGCGGGATGGACCTGGGCAGTTAATGGCAAAGTGGAGCTGTTTAAATGGCCTTTGCAGAAGGCCTTCTGCAAAGGAGGAGGTTTTTCATATGAAATATGATCTTGTTATCCTGACCAGGAGGCTGTTTGTTTAAAAGGCCAAGAGCATCACAGGGGTCTTAGTTCTCCTGCCCAGAGTTCATTGTCCAGGGATTTAGCATCTTTGTTAACTGTTTGCTGAACAAAGGTGATTTTAATGCTGTATATTAAGATAGGCTTCCACTGCCAGCTGGTACAGCTGGGTGACTGATCTGGGACACGTCGCTGTCTGTTATTGTGGAAACGTCTCTTTAAACATCTCTTACTCATCTTTTCTATACGGTAGTACCTTCTTTTGTGTTCTTTTTGTTCAAACAATTGGGAAATGATGTTCTTATTAGTCCGCTCTTAAATAGCTGCAGATTAAAAAAGGCCTTTTTATTAAAGCTCTGTTGTAATTTTGCAAGTAATACATTGTCAGGAAATCGAATACACTTTTTTATACCAGAGTGGATAATTAACCACTGAAGCAATTTATCAAATGTTACCCAGTGGGTTCCCTGTCATGGAAGGCGTTAAGTCAAGGATTGATGTATAGGGGAATGCTCTAGTTAAAGCAGAAGCCAGGGAGGAATTGATTGATGTGATGTGGCCTGTGTTACGTGGGGAGATGGGAATAGATCATCTCGGGATCCCTCGAGGCTATAAATCCATGTGAATCTGTTACCTATAAATACTGATAGGAGATTAGATCTGGATGTGTAAAATGTCTTTAATTTCTGTGAGTGACGGCGGTGCCACACTGAGGCATTGTCCTGGTCACAGCACGGTGTCACCTTGTGAATTAGTGGGGTGATTTAATGAGCACTCCTGGGTTGCTGCCTCTGTGTGTGCTCACCAAAGTGAGCCTGGCTTAGCTGGAGAGAGGGGAGATCAGGTGCTCTGGGACCAGGATGTCGCTGCAGAAAAGATTTCACAGTCAGAACTACCCTCCTCCACTCTTGGCAAAAAATCCCTCCCAACTGAAATAATGAAGACCTGTTTGTTTTATGCTTTTTTTTTTTCCTAAGGACAAGGGTCAGTGTTGAGGAATTGTATATCTATATATTTTAAAAAAAAAAAAGAAGAGACTAAATGGCTTCTTTTTTTTTCCCTCTGTGCCCTTTTTTTTTGTTGAATGCACTTACTTGCTCGCTTTCCTTAATAGGAGAAAAACTTGGAGGCTTTCAGGTTTTCATAACCCCTGGCTTTGAATTCCATCCAGTTCTGTTTGTAAAATGAATCCCCCATTTTACAGCTGAGTAACTTTGGGAAGTGTTAGAAACCTGCGACCCGATTAGCCCTTCAACGTCAGGATACTCCACACGCTTTGTAGGATTACTGGGAGTGTGCTTAAGAAAATGTTTTTCTATTTGTGCTTCTCTGCTAGTCATTGGATTTGTACTAATGGTTATCTTTGCTTTGAATTAGCATTTATATAATCATAGATTTATTTGAGCTGCAGCCCGTTTTGAAAGCAATTGCTGGCTGAATGATGGTGTAGCTGTGGTTGGTGCAGGAGGCTCCTGCCCATGAATACTAAAGGCTCATGGAGTGGTAGTTTCTGTGTTGTGGCTGAATGGGAGGGCTGACTTTGATCCAATTTATATCACTTTGTTATTAAGTGTTGAGAGGGCACATATAGTTGAATGGAGGAGTGAGAACTTAGCCATGGATTTTAGAATCAAGGTGCTTAGATGTAAAAACAGATTTAAAAAAAAAAGCCCAGCGTTGGTTGTTTACATGGGGGTTTATTGTGAGTGGTTTGTTTTTCAGCAGTGACTTTATATTTACTTCTCCCCTTCCTCCAGCTTGGTGTGGATGGGACTCTGCATGTCTCAGCCCTCCCCAGTGAGTGTGGCTGCTGGGATATGGGACTCTGCATGTCTCAGTCCTCCCCAGTGAGTGTGGATGCTGGGATATGGGACTCTGCACGTCTCAGTCCTCCCCAGTAAGTGTGGATGCTGGGATATGGGACTCTGCACATCTCAGTCCTCCCAGTGAGTGTGGGTGCTGGGATATGGGACTCTGCACATCTCAGTCCTCCCAGTGAGTGTGGCTGCTGGGATGGGGGTTCTGCCCCGCTCCCTCTGGGCTCTGACCTGTGCTCTGCACATGGGGAATGCTGCTGGAGCCTCGGGAGCCCAGCTCTGCTCTCATCCAGCCAGGTCAGCAGAGATGCCCTTAACTGCACTGCTGCCAGCATGAAACACCTTCCCTTCCATTTTTTGAGGGGTTTTTATGGTCATGTCCCTGAGCACTGAGTCAGAGCCCACTTCCTGTGGTTTCAGCTGCCTCCTTCTCCCCATTTCCAGGCAGAGTGATGTCTGGCAGGGAAAGCAGGGATGGGGGGAGGAGGGTGCTGCAGAGAGCCTCCAGCACTGGGTATCTGCTGCAGTCGCTCGATCAGGTCCCACAAACAGATCTGCACCCTGTCTTTGAGACACCAATTTTCTGGACCAATGGATTCAAAGGTCTATCTGTCTCTGCTTTATTATTGCTATTTATTGCCTCAGTGTTTGTTTGGCAGAAGGTTTTTGTGTTTAATACCAGCCCTGCTGCCCATTGCCAGGAAATTTAGAACCTGTGAGTGATTTCAAAGACCATCTGACTCCAAAGCTTCCAGCAGGATTTATGTTTCTGCTGGTGCAGAGTTACAGTGTCATAAGCTTTTTATTTGTTCTTATTATATCATGGGCATCTGCAGACTGTTGAGTCCAGTTTTCCTCAGCTGTTTATGTGCAAATACGTCTCTGATCTTGTGAAAGGAGGTCATTCATTATTTCCACTGACTGCTGCTCCAAGGAAAAGCTCCCCTCCATAAGTCATTAAAAGAAAATGGAATTAGTTGTGCCAAAACTGATGGCTCCAAAATACGTATGACTCTACTGTTTGTGTGAAGGCTGAAAAAAGCTCTCGGTTATTTGGAGTATACTCCTGATTCAGTACCTGATCAGGTTTTATTCTGGGAAATCTGGCTTGCTGTCCGCAGTTCAGCTGGCAGTGGAGCCTGGAGGTGCTGCCAGGGTTGCAGTGGGATCCCCGAAAGACTTAATTTCATTTCAAATTGTTGTAAACAATCATTTATTAAACTCCTACTCTGTTTCCTGCCTGACCGAAACAGTAGCAAGTTCCCTTTCAAGCTTACTTATAAAATTTTGACTTTTGGTGGAATCCAAAGGTTGCAGTGTGCAAGACTTGGGGTCTGGTCCTTTTGCTTGCAAATGACTTATGAATTCTGAATCAGGGCTTACTATTTAAACCCATTTCTGTCTGTTTTCAAAGTAAATATGTTTATTAATGCTGTGGGATTTGAACAGCTGCCAAATGTAACAGAATAACTAGGTTTAGTTTTTTTAAGTGCTTTTCTGGAGATCATTTTTTTTCTTTCTGATATTGCTTTTCTTTTTTTCTTTCCTAAAAAAGAGTGTTTTGCCGACTGACATGATATGTAATCCATCAGGGGAAAAGAGACACATTTTCTAGGTGCTGCTCTGGTGTCTGTGAGAGGGTATGTGCTGGGTCACTGTGAGATGAAGCAATGCAGTTGTGGCATGACCAATCCTGACACTTTATTTCTGCTTAAAGCTTCAGTATGTTCTGTCTAAGGATATGATGCATCCAAATAAAGCGCATTTCTGTGCCACTAATAAAAGGTCTTTAACAGAGTTCGGATCACTGAGTGATAAAAGTCCACTTTTACCCCTCCTCAGGTTTTAGCCATGCCTTTCAAACGTCTTCTGGAGATGTTGTCATTATCTGTATCTGCTTCCTGTGCCTTGGACAGGCAACAGAGATTTGTGTGGGAAAGCAATATCCTGTACAAGGTAGTACAGCTGAGTGACTCTGCTTTTGCTAGTGCTTCTGCAGAAAAGATGGATATAACTCCTGAGTCCTGGGCTGACAGCCCTGTTGGAGTGTGTGCCACACTGGCAGTGTAATCTGTCTTCCTAGCATTTCATCTAGTGTACATTTGCTTATCCAAATATTACTTTGTTATTTTTATAGCTGTCACTTGCAATTCAGCTCAGAATAGCAAATGTCAGAAAAGAGTTAGGAACAGCACCAGCGTTTTTTGTGGTGTTTGTTTGATGGCTCCTCCATGTAACTATTTTAAAGGGGAAATATGGAACAGTGGAATGACTTTGTGAGGGCAGTCAAGGATTTCTGGTTTTGTCATCCTAGGCATCCCTAGCAGGTAGCAGAGATGACAGATCTTGTCCTGCAGAGCTCTGTTTTTGTCTCTTGATATGTATTTTTACCCCAGTATTGATCCCTCTTTGTACAAGGGTTTCCAGCATGGCAGGGATGGAGGGGAGCCTTGCTGAGCCCAGCTCCAGCTGGTCTGGAGGCACAGTCACAACCTGCTCTGATATTCTGGGGCATCAGTCCAAGCAGTTCTCCAGCGTGGCCTTAAGGCAGCATTCTTGGAAATCTCTCCTGGATCCTTTGCCAAATGTTTCAGATGGGACTTTTTGAAAAATAATCTGTATTATCTTTGTAAGGAAAGGTACTTTTTCCAAAATGTGTATTTCTCATGCAGCCATCTTGCTCCCTGAGAAGGTTCTCTTGAAAATGAGCCCTGCTGTGCTTCACTGCTAGAATGATGTCATCTGGAACCTTATCTGTGAATTTTGGCCATGTTCTTGTTGTTGGAAAGAGTACTGGTGTTGATTCAGATGTACTGCTGGGCTTTCTAGTAGGCAGATTGAAAAGGAGCCCTGTGGCATCGATTGATGCTCCATGTTCTGCTGTGAGTAGTCATGTTTTGTAGGATGTAGCTGTCTGCACATCTTACCATGGATGTAGATGTGTAATGCTAATTCTTGAACACAGTGAGATGATTCTTTTAAAATCAGCATTATTTCAGTTTTCTGGTAGGCACTGGAATATTTAGGGGATCTTGCATATTTTTGTCAAAGTCAGTGGACTGTTGGCCTGGCCTTTGGAAGTGTTTGAGGCTGGGAAGAAGTTTTATAAAATCTTCAGGAATCCTTCAGTTGTAGTGAGAAGCTGTTGGGAAAACAGGGTGGTCTGGTGGAAGGGAAACTCCAGGCATTGGCCTCCAAGGTGGTCTTAGGTTGTCCGTGTGAAAGGATGATAATGGGAGCAGCTGATTTCTTTGAGCTTTGCTTGGGAAATGGCTATTTCCGTAAAACCTAGGCCTAGAAAAAGCAAGTTTTGTTCTCATTGTCACCATTGCTATGAAAGTTCTTCTGATGCTGTCACTCCTTTTCTGAGCTCATCCCAAAGGACCACAGCAGGACAAGCAAAAGTTTCCAACTTGGTTGTGTGATTGGCACACCCAGAGGTGCCATCCCAAGGTCAGGAGCTGGGGTGGTCGTGAGATGGTCATGGGCTGTGGGGAAGGACTCTGGGGAACCTGAGACTAATTTCAGCCCTTTTGTTGTTATTTTTTTTCCTCCCTTCTTTCCCCACAGTGCAATCTGGCTATTAGTATTTGTGGAAGTTTAATAAAAGCCAAAATAAATACGGACTATTTCACTTTGCTTGCCCTGTAATTGCCACCCCATATCTCCCTCCATTATCCTTTCATCTTCTTTTCAGACTGGCTAATAGTTGCTTAGTGATTACATTTAATGGTGTGAGAGCCTTTTAGTTTGGATACCCTGCTTTTCCTCCCCTCTTGCTTGTAGAGATGTTTACATTTTTAGCCAGAGCTAGAATTTGTCTCCTGTATAATTGCATAGAAAGCAACAGTTCACATTCCTAGACGGGCATCCTGAATTTATTTTGATATCATTCTAATGCCTTTCCCACGCACAGTTCACCCTGTAGAGTCTCTTGATCAGTTCAAGTAACTGTTCTCCTTTCCATAGACTTACTTCTTTGCAGGGAACTGCATATTTTAGCCTGTCTAGTGTGGTCTGTAGGGCTTTTGGAAATTCACAGTAAGCAGGTTGAGGTGGAGGAAACTGTGGTGAAGGAAATATTTCCCCAGGTTATGTTTCGTGTAGCTGGAGTCTGTGGAGTCGTTGGGATGCTCTCCTTGCCCAGGTGCAGCTGCTGCTTGGAGGGCTTTGCCAGTGAAGGTGCCCCACGGTGCTGGATCAGAGCAAGTGCTGGCAAAAGCTCTTTGGCGTTGGCTGACTGACCACGCTTGGACAGTGTGGAAGTGTCACTTAAAAATTATCCACTTCATCAGCGTTATTGGTGAAGGTTGCCGGGATGGAGCTCATCCAGGGAGAGGGGCTGATCTTCCATCTCGCCTGTGCGGCTGCTGGGGAAAGCGTGGCCCTGAGCAGCCTGGCTGTGCCAGCACATCTCTGGCTGCGGGCAGGGGAGAGGGCTCAGCACAGCTCTGTGAGCCTGGGCTCCTACTTGAGCTGCTCCACTTGTGAGCTGGGAAAGGATGGGAAAAGGGGGTGGTCTGTGCGGCTGTGCCGGTTTGGACACAAATCCAAGAGGAAACAACCCGAGAGGGGCGTCTCTCTCTCTCTCTCTCTCCCTCTCTCCTGCCTGCCAGGCAAGCAGGCCCCGGCAGCACCTCCCCAACAGGTTCAGGAAAATAATTTCTTGAATGAAAGTGAAAAAAACCTATTTATTTAACAAACAGAGTCCCCTGCTGTCATAGGGCAAAGAAAAGAAATATTGAAACCCCCTCCCCTGTCCCCTAAAAGAGAACTATGGATTTTAGAGTTCTTTCTGTAGGTAAAACCTGCAGTCCTACGCTGGGCCGGGCCAGGCAGGGTCCGACGATCCCCCTTGGAGGGTCCCGCCGAGCAGGTCCGGAGATGGGAGCTGGTCTCGGATGAAAAGCAAGCCAAAAACAGTCCAAAAAGGAAAAGAAGCCACCGAGGCAGATCACAGTCCCTTCGCCGCTGAAAGCCGAAGAGACTAGAGAGCAAAAGTCCTCTCACCAACAAATGTTGTCAGAATCGGGAGAGAAAAGAATGCAAAACATTCTAGATGCAAGGTCAAGCTGGCCGCTTTGAAGAGTTCTCTCGGCTTCTCTCTCCCCCCCTTGCAATTTAAAGGTGCACTAGAAATCAAGCAGGCGATGGGGAATACACTATGGTCATAGAATCACCCCAAGACAACACACAAGGCACGCCAAAGCAACCACCTCTGGGATGAGAGCTGCAGAGTTGTTTTCTCAGGAAAAACATGCTGTGCAATACAAGGCAAGTGAGAGGCTGAAGCACTGCAAGCCCTGTAAGTGTTCAGTCCTCCCGTCTCTTAAGGCTTTTATCTGTCTGTGTATCTCCTGTTCTGGCACCAAGAAATTTGGAAACTGTAGGAAGAATGGCCAGTCTTAGTCTTTGATGTAGCAGCATCGCTGACTCATCATCACTTAAGCCTTTGTTAGGGAGTGAGGAATTTTTGCTTTTTGTTAAAGAGCCAGGAGCTGTCTATTTTCATCACTGAGTTTGCAATCCTAGCAGTTGGAATGAAGCAAAATTCAAAGCTTCGGAGAAGTGGCTGGGGGTGTGTGGAATGAGTAATGATCCAATATGAGGCCTCACCAGGGTGAAAAATGTAAAACTAGCATCTCTTCTACTGTTGGGGTTTTTTTAAGATAAATTCACTAGCAATGAGAAGTATTTTAAACGTTGCTGCTGTTGCTGATAGAAACAGGCCATTAAATTGCTACAGTCAACATTCCTTTGGGTCCTGGTCATAAGCCAAGCTGCCAACTATTTGTAAATTTACTGACAGTTAGTAAGCAGAATACAATATTTAAACTGTCAGAAAACTAATATTCGCTCGTTTCGGGGAAACATAGCTCTGTTTCTCTTGGGCTCTGGCTTTTCATGGTGTTTGGTTAGTGCTGTTATTTTCTGCTTGTCTGAACGCCAAGACTGACCCAGGAAAAAGCAGCGAGGAGATGAAGAGGAGGCTGCCTGCCTCCCCCTTCCCTGTGCACCCTGTTCCTATCATCCTTAACAATATCCCAGTCCTTTTTGGCAGAGATGCTCCAGATTGCAGCCAAATTCCCAAACTCCCAGGGCCAGGGTTTTCAGTCTTGCCATGGCTTGCAGTAGATGCTCTTCCATCTGAGTGAGCTGTGAATATGAAGACAGACATTCACAAGTGCTAACTATAAATGCGTGGTAGCTTCCTGGGGCGCGCGCTCGGAGATAGTGGAAAGCAGCTTGAGAGAGCGTAGAAAACACTTTGAACTTATTTATCATACTACTAAAATGTTGTGGGAAAAATGGCAGAATCATTTGTTTGCTGCTTGCTGTTGAAATGCAGGCCTGGTATGAATTAACCATGCAGAGCGAGCTCTCTGTTGTGAGCCAGCATTGCTCGGAGAAATCTGCTTTTCTTTACTCTACAGCAGCCTTATGGGTTTACCCTGTTGTGGACCCTCATCTGAAGTAGGATTTTGTGTAACTACCTATGTGGACATGGATAAAATATGAATCCAGGTGGATTCTCCCCATGCCCTGCTGAGCAGTAACTCTCCTGTCCCATCAGAAGAATGAGGAGCTGAGCTGATTGCAGGGGTGGACCTCTCACGGCATGGCAATCCTCCCCTTCCCGTGCCTTGCTGAGGGAGAGTGTGTTATTTGCCTCTGAGAAGTGATAATTTCACTGGGCACTGTAGGCTGTGGCCTTGATAAAGCCAGGAGGATGAGTTTGAATGTACTGCTGTGGTGATTAGATTACAGGCAACAGCAAAATAAGACATTTACTTCTTGTTTTTTGTTGTTTAATTTAGAAAAGTCTTTTTTTCAGCCCTCAGGAAAGCCCCTGTTCCATGTCAGGATCATGCCAAGCCTGAAATGTTTGGACCAAGAGGGGAAAGGGCACAATAGCTGCTCCTTGCAGAGCAGTGGGTGATCCCTGCTGAGGGTTCATCAGCACTTTCAAACACTTGGGCTTGAGTTCTCAATTTCAGCTGGGTGCTGCAGAGCTGGAGCCTTTCCCCTTGCATGCCAGAGGAGCAAGCATGCCTCTCTCTATCCTTCTGGTTTTGTCAGAATTTTTTCCCTTAAAATAAGGAGCTTTCCTCCTCAAAAGCAGCACTCTCCCCTGAGCAGTCCTGGTTTGCGTGAATCATTGTGTTCACAGAAAAAATGTGTTGTAACTCACTTGCATTCCCCACTGTCTGTGCTCCTGGGGCACGAAGTGTGTGGGAAAGCCGTGCTCTGAATTTCCACCACCACCTCTGAAGTCTGGCCCAGCAAAAAGGTATAAGAAATTGGTAGGTGTTGTGTGATCTGCAGTATCCTCGAGCTACAGCTGACATTACCTGGGCATGGAGAGGCCACTTGTGTGTGCTGTTGCTGCTCAAGTGCAAATAAATATAATATTTATCACTGTGTGCTGTCAGCGTGTTAGAAATTAAGCCCAGAGCCTGCTATACCAATAAGTGTTTTACCAATCATTAAAACATTTGTCAACATTATGGGCTGCAGTCTGGCAGTAATAAATGTGTGGTGTTCCTGCTAGAGCAAATGGCTTTTCCAAGGAGAGGTGTATTTAATGAAGAATGAACAGCACAAGCTGTAAAAAGAGCAAGATCAGTGATTTTTACAAAATGGTTGTAAAGGGCACAAAGCAAGGTGGCGTGGGCTGTGGAGTGATGTCCTCAAGGGTGCCCTGGAGTGAGCTGGGTTGGGCATCTCCACTCTTTGGCAGATGCACTGAAATTAAGAAAAAGAAGGCAAGCAACTGGTTGCTGGCCCTGCTTGCAGGGCTGGGAGTCGGGAGCCAGCCTAGTTTGCGTTGGTGGCACCCGGGAGAAGCCTGGGAGAGATGCTGAGCCAGGAATTTCACCTCCCACCTGCACTGGGGCAGGGATAATGGGGTGGGCTCCCAGCCACAGCGAGGGGATGGGTGTTCAGTAATGGGTTTAGAAAGGAGGAGGGAGCTGCAAAGGCTCTTCTGCTCTCCCTCTGGCTGGAAATGCACAGCTTGACTTTTGGTTTCTGCTCCCTTTATTTCAAAAGGGCAGTTTTGATGTGTGTTCAGCTTGCCAGATGGTGGTGTGCGAAAAAAGGCCTGAAAGTATGAGGAAGGAGGAGGGAGAAGCATGTCCCTGCCTGGGACCTGGGGAAACCTCACTTCTGAAATAGCTGTCAGCTGCTGGAGAGCCCGAGGGTGTAGTCTGAACTATGGAAATTGGGATTGTGGTATTCATTAACAGCACCTCTCCATCCTGCTACAGGTGGTGAGGCTTTGATATATGGGGTTTATACCAACTTTTTTTCTCTTTTTATTAGCCCTGTGCATGAACTGTCATGTGAGAAGTGACTGTCATTTAGTTCCAGGACTGTTATGCCCTCTGTGTGTGTGTGAGGGTTTGTCTTCCCTTGTGCAAATATCCTTCTTTTCCACAGAGGAACACGTTTGCTTTTTTTTTTTTTCCCCCCTATTGGTATGTGTCAGGTAAAGGTGATATAAAAGCAATGGCATTAGTTGAAATCCAGAAGGTATTTTGCGGATGGGGAAGGAAGGACAAGATGTGATGAATCTTTTCTGGCTCCATATCCATATTGCTGAAGAGCACTGGAGTGGGACATCCAGGGCTGCTGTAGCACAATGGTGCTGAAACCATTTAGAAAAAATTGCATTATCAAAATACTAGGAGAGAGGAGAAATGAAGCCCTGAGTCCATTTGTTTGAAAGGCGGTGTGATTAAAGGTTCAACTGAAGTAATAAAGCTGTTGGATTTAAAATTAACTTAATGTAGTGTTTGTTTCCTGACGAGAAGTTGATGCGTTATCTCCCTAGCAAATGGCTCATGCTGCAAAAGTGAAGCGTGACACCTTCTACAAATCAGACTCTTTGACTTTTATAAATGACAGTGTCACCTCTCACTGTGTCAGCAAGATTAAGGGATGATTTTTCAAATGGTCCAAAAGCATTTACTTTTCACTGTGTTTTTCCTATAGTGAATATTCCACTTGTACTCAAAACGTTACTGAAATAGACTTTCTCTGTTGCCAGTGCTTAGAAGTAAACATAATAAATAGTAATATATGTGATGTATGCTATTGTCTGTAGTGTGTATCTATATTGAGTATATCTATCTATATATACACTCTATATATTTATACTTATAGTTATATTTTTAAAAAAGTGGCTCTAGTAAACACCAAATAGAAAGATTATGCCTATGCAGGTACCAGACATCACTGTTACTTTAAGGTATGTTTATTAGCTACAAGTCAAAACTCAGCTGGAGTAACCTTGAGACCTTAATGCAAAGGTGTCCAGAGGTACAGTTACACCATCTGTGTCAGAAATGGCTCTTTTCCTTCTCTTCTGTGCCTCGTCCCGCCTACAGTGAGATACTTAAGGTCTTAAGCCTTAATAACCATTCTGGATCACATCTGTCTTTCACAAATGTAGTTCTAAAAATATTTATTATTCCCTTTAGGAAAGAACTTTCAAGTCAAGGTTCAGAAGATCCTCTGTTAGTGCTCTATGCAGATGTTTAATTTATAAAATCTTCCTCAGTTAAGGTGGTTTATCAGCTCTAGGTCAAGGGGACTGTTGGATCATCGAGCTTGACCTGTGTAACTCAAGCCATTGGATCCCTCTCAGCAGTTACTGGCATTCAGCTGCAGCACTGACCCCCAGGGTCTGAGCAGAGCCCTGGGAATGTGGCTGTCCTTCTCACCCAGCTGAGCTTCACAGCTTGTTTTTTATCCTAAAAGGATTTCTTTTTCTTTTTCATTTTGAGATCTGGCTGCCAAGCTTGTGTTTTCTGAGTCTGCCCTAGAAGATCATAGGAGTACTTAGGCAAAGCATCGCTGCTCCTGTGTAAAACAAGCATGACGAGGAGGGGGGACACAGCCTGGGCTGCCACCTTACATTGATCAGCCTCTCTGGGTGACCTTGTAGGACTGGCACACAGGGAGTGTAAGAACAGGTTTCACTGTTAATAAAGCAGTGTCAGGCAGTGGAATTTCCATCTGATGCGAGGTTACGCATCCCGGCGCGTCGGCTCGGCGCGCTGATTCAGCCCTCGTGTAAAACGGTAATCGTGACACCTCTGTCAGAAATTTGAACATCAGCCTTGCAGTGAGTCTCATGAAGCAGCAGGCACAAGGCTTCATCATCATCACCTTGGGGAAGGGAGGGAAAGGCAGTCCAAAGCGATATTTATTTCTCGGCAGTGATGAGGTCAGGTTTCCAAAGCAGCAGTGCTGTGTGTGGTGATGCCTTTTAACTGTGGAGTTGAAAGGATGATGCAACTCCTAAGTGTTGTGCCAAAAAAAGGCAAAGTGTGTCTAAAGAGATGACCATTGGCAATGCCTAAAGAGAAGAAAGTTGATATTTTTAATTATTATTTTTTTTAAAATCTAGCTGAGGAGCTGGTCTGGGCAGGGTTGCAGCACGATAGGACTGAGTTCTGAGCAGCTCCTGGCAAACCCAAGTGAATGAGCTTCAGTTCAGTGAGAGCAGGGGAAGAGATTATCCATATCCTTTGTGGTGCTTCAAATTTATGAAGGAAAGCACTGATTTTTCAGGTTTTTTTCCCTGTGGCCAACTTTGCTGCCTTAAATACATTTGCAATCCCCTTTAATTAAAGGGTGCCTGTCAGCCTTTCTCAAGTTTTCTGTTATCATAAGCAGCACAGTAATGGGTACCTGGAGAGAACACCAAATACCTTTTGGTGCTAAATGAGCTTTGCAATCTGCAGTTTAGCTGAAACACTTTAATACCACCCAGGTGTTGCAGTGATAGTACGTTCCAACTATTCTAGGGCTTTGCACGTCTTGTTTTCACCATGTCCTGTTCCTTGGCTGCCCTCATCCCATTTCAGATACTAAGTTTGGAGCTACTGTAAAGGTGAGTGTAAAAATCTCAGGATATTAACAGGTTTTTTACCGTGGTGACCACACAGAAAGGTATAAAAGATCTGCCTGCAGGAAACTGCTTGGTCGTTAATTTTTTTACTATGCGCAAATAAAAATAACTTTTTGTAGTTTAAAAGTCTGAAAGTTTTGGGGTTTTTTAAAGCACTGCTTTGAACCAAGTGTTGATGACTGTGGCATCACTTAGGAGAAAGTGTTTCATGTTTTTCAAGTGTGTGCGTGTGGTTTTGTACGTGCCTGGCTGCCTGCCTGGTGTTGCAAACTTTAACAGTGCTGCTTCATGGTGTAAAAAAAAAAAAAATCTTAGAGGTCTTGTCACTGAGCTCTTTGTTTGAACAGGGAAACATCTGTCTGAGATTTAATGTGCTGTTCGTAACACTGCTGTTAGAGAGCTGTAAATCCTTCCCACTTCTTCTTCCAGGGATTTGATCATGGTGTTTTTCTCTCTTCCTAATCAAAGTGCTGTAGTTGAGTGTTGTAATTAGTATGTATTAATTTATTGATTGTCACTGGTTGTAGAAATATGTAATAATAACATGACAAGATTTTATTAGTTCTGTAATAAAATGTTTAAATATTGTCACTTTAAATAGCATTAAAATAGAGCTTTCATATGTTGTTTTTTATTATCAATTCGTTACGATCCACTAATTGCACTTGTTTGCATTGACACCATTCATCCCTGCAAACACAAGCTGTTTAAAGATTTAATTCTCATTTTAACTTGTTCTCAGGCAATTGGAGGAGGGGTGGGGGAAGGATCTTGGGCAGAGTTGTATGCACGAGGTGTGTGACATACGAAAGTAAATTGTGTTTTCTGCTACTTACTCCATTGGTTTGGACACAAAACGAAGCGTGCATTTTCTCCTCCCAAACTGACAACATGCTTTTTAAAACATGAAGTTGTCATCTCACTTTGTTTCTTACTTCACCAGCACCTCCAGCTTGGCAATTTTCATGGATTGCAGTTCAATTTAGATTCCTGGTCAAAGTGTTAGATAAAAGCAGTGCTTCACATCAGTAACTATTACCTGGAACACGCGCGTGGGTGTTTTTGAAGGATGGATTGGCGTGTTGGGTGTGACCTCCTTTAGCATCCTTGTCTGATCCATACCAGCTTGTTTCAATGAAGTGGTGTGAAATTGCCCTCACTGCAGGCTCCTGTGAGCCTCAGAAGGGAGTTTCTGTGGGGAGTGGGCTCAGGGACACCAAACCCTTTGTGGAGCCTGTCTTTGGCGACTTTACAGGGAAAGCACTGACTGTCCATTTTGGCAGGAAAGGGAGCTTGGGTGCCCACTGTTCATCTCTGGAGGGTATTTTGGCCCCTCTCATCTTGGCTCCCTGTGGCTTTTCTGGAAGACTAAGCAAGGTTTTTGTCTGTGGGCAATGCTGAGGGTGTCAGAAGTCACTTGTCATTTCTTGTGACAGTAGCTTGGGAAACTTGAGCAGTAGCCAAGATAGCAGATCTCCTCCCATGGGTGGAGAGGTCCAAGGGCCACTGGTGACAGGACATAGAGAGATGCTGCAGAGCTCTGCTGCTGTGCATGTCGAGCCTGGCTGGGACTGTGTTTTTACTTCAACAGGCTTCTAGGGTAAAACAGAACTCAACCTGAGATGAGGAGGCAGCAGGAAAGGAAGAAAGGTCAGGAGGCACCATTAATTTTTTGCTTCTTGTTGGCCCCCTGCGTGTCCCAAAACCTTTGAACTCAAAGGCAAGGTGAGCTTGTGTGGGGGAACAACTCCAGCTGTAATGAAGGAAGAGTTGGTGGCCTGGTCTGGGAGCCTTCAGGGAAGAAGGGGAGAAGATAAAAGGTGTGTTTTCTACTGTGACCTGAGTATTTGTCAAGTGTAAAAGCTTCACAACTCTAAGCTGAGCGTTATGGCTCTGCCTGCAAGGTGTTCTCCAAACATGTTAGTGTCTCTCCCCGGAGGCATCTATGCCCAAACGTTGCTCTCTTGGAGAGTGCTGCCAGTCTTTAAACAGAGCACTTGCCATGGGCTGGTGAATAATAAAAATTTTCCTTCTGAATAAGCACATTTTCCCTGCCTCTTCTAGGAGCACACTTAATGCTACTATAAAATGCATAAACCTAATAAATGTCACCTCTGTGGATGGATTTGGTGTTTGGTGTTTTTTTCCCAGATTGTGTGCTGGCCCCTCCCGAGCTCTTGTTCCATAAATCAGGGAGTAATGAGTTGTGTTACTGTCAGGGGTATCATCTTGCAGTTTGGCAGTGGCTGCGGTCTAACAAATGGTCCCAGTGTGGCAAAGCCCATTTGAAGAGAGCAGAAGGTAGGCTTGTACAGAAGTTTTGCCAGCAACATCCATCAGCAATTTCATCTCTCTCTTATGTCTTTATTATTTTTTTCTGGTGTTATGTTTGCTTTGTGTTTTCAGGAGACAGATTGCTCTGATTTCTGGGGGGAAATAAAAACCACCAAAGTTTGGTCAGAAAGCTTTCTCAAATCACTGGGAACTCTGAAGTGTGTTGGTCAGCCCTCTGGGCTGCGTCTAATTGCTCTGTCTCCCTGCTACCATGGGAAATTTACAGTGATTACTCTGTTCTTTAGAATAACGAAACTTTTGCCAGACTGTTTTGCCTGTAGATGGCAAAATGTCTTCTGTTTACAGCTGTAGTGTCGCGGCTGCTCTTTGCTCAGGCAGGGAGGGATGATTTAACTTCAGATGCAAAGTGTGGTGGCATTGGGGGAGTTCAAGGCCAAGGCTTCCTACATTTTTGCATGTTTTCCTTCTGTATACACAGACTTTAGTTTCTTTAGAGCAGCAACAATAGCAGTGACTATTTGGTATAAGAAAGGAAGTGAAATGAGTTTTGAAGTTTGAGTGGTATTGAGGAAAGGCAGAGATAAGGAAGGGAAACTTAAATGAACTGTAACATCACGCATTTGGAAATATGATAAGGACTACAGTTTATCAGAGACTACCTTTCTCTGGAATTAAGCAGGCAATCCAACATAAAAGCAATTATTTCTGTACCCAGGAGTTTGACCATCTCATTTCTCATTTTCATGGGACCTTCCAAGTAATCACGCCTAATGACATATCTGCAAACCCAGGGCAGTACATTGCTGCAAAATTCTGAATCCAAACTTTAATTATAAGAAGAATACTTCCTTCCTTTGGAGGGACTATTTTTCTGCCTTCAGGAAATGAAAAGGAAATTATTTCACTTTTGTATACAGGAATTCAAATGTCAGTTTTCTGATGTAATGGGAAAGATTTCAGGTGGGATTTAGTGTTTTTGGCTCAAGGCTCTGGTGTGAAAAACGGTGCCTTTGCCTGTTAGACCCCTCTTGGCCATGAATCTGAAGTTCTTCATTGTATGGAACTTGTCTTACGTGTGAGGAGATGGTTTGTGCTATGGGGGGAGGAATGAAGCTTTTAGTCATGCTTTGCCCTGTCTTATTTATCAATTGCAATATGAAGCACAAAGTTAAGTTAAAACAAACACAAGCTCTTTGCTGGGAATCACAATGTGAGCCAGTGCCTGGGATTTTATATCTGTGTTTATGAGTGGTCAGATTCAGTACACGTATTTCAGATATCACTATTGCCTTAACAAGTGCCACAAACAGCAACATCTGGGTGACACCAGCGTGTCTCTGGGTGACACCAGCGTGTCTCTGGGTGACACCAGCGTGTCTCTGGGTGACACCAGCGTGTCTCTGGGTGACATGATAGTGTGTGTATGCAGGGTAAGGCTTGCCCAGGAATTTAGCCTAGGCTTTAGTGACCTGTTAGTAGATGCAGTTTTATTACCAGATTTTTTTTTTCTGAGGATTAAGTGGCATTTGGAGCATGTCAATTTAGTCAACTGATGCTTTTGATAATCATGTGCTTTCCTGTAGCAGCAGGGTCTGAAAGGGGGACAGAACTGGCACTTGGTTATGTGTAGAAAACATGGGGGGATTGACTATGTGAAATATATGTAAACCGAGAAAAAAACCAACCCAACTTCTTTTTTTGTACACGTAACATCTGTAAGTTCAGGGTTACTGCAATAAGCAAGAGATTAAAGCCAGTAGGAGCTTGGAAGGGATTTGGTTTGTGTTTGCAGTTGGCTCGTGTCTTGACTCCCTACACTAGGGAGCGGAGCATGGAGCCAGCTGGACAGGAGTTAAAGCCAAGCTGTGGGCTGGGACTGTGTGCTTTGAAACTCTAGACCAAAGGATGTGAGGGCTTACTCAATGAGAGGATGTGCAGGATGGGAAAGCCCTGAGACACAGCTTGGGATTGTCCTGCAGGACGTGTGGCAAAAATCGAGCTTTCCCTGTGGGGAAATGTGCACTTCCAGCCCTGCTCCTGCCCAGTGGCTCATCAAGGAATCCTGGAGACCTGTTTGGGTGCCCTGGATGCTGAGTTTTGCAGAAGTATGTGGAGTCCCAGCCAAGTTTCTGAAAGTCAGAAAGATCTTTTGTGTTCTGGTAGCTGACAATCACTCTTACTGCCAGTATATAATTTAATTGGCAGCGTATGGGCCATTTGTCTGACCACAAAAGCTTTTATTCACGTGCTTTAAATTTTTAAAGGCTTGTTATCAGCAGAAATATCACACAGCACAAAGCAGTTTCTTCCTTTTCAGCCACTTAGCTATGTGGCACAGCGACAGAGTGGCAGGAGTGTGCCACCACCCATTTGGCCGTGAGCTCGAGTGCTCGCGGTGGGGAGCACACGCTGGTGGGCTCCCCTGGGTGAGTAATCAGTCAGTGGCTATGAGATGTGTTTGTCTGTGAGGAGAGGAGGAGCTGGGCGCAGGGAAGCTGTAATCCTTTGCACGTCTTTGTCAGAGACCCTGGTGTTGTGTGGCTGCTGTTGGGGTCATGCAGTGCACTCAAGTGTTCAGATTGCTTATGAAGAGTGGCACGTGGCATTCTTACACGTAGTAAATTATTGTGTGTGTTAGACAAAATGTCATTTTGTTGTCTCTTACCAGCTTTGTTTGTGTATAGAAGTGCCACCATGGTGTGGGACCTTCTGGTCTCATCTATTCATAGCGTTCTCCTGTTGTTTGTGCGAGTCTTCTGGAGGAGAGGCTTCTGAATATTTTGTAAGACTATGGATATGTGACTGTGAAAGCACTTGAAAGCACTTAGGACTTCTCTCCAAATGATTAGATTTCAAATTGTCATTGATTAGACATTCAAACAATGTCCTTAACAGCAAAAACATGTACTGTCTTGAATTATAAACGAGGTGAAACGCATCACACCATCAGCATTAGGTAACTAAAGACAAACTGTTGTTCTTTTATACAAAGCACTTGAAGTTCATAACTTCGTCAATCAAAACCATAATATTTTCAAATCTATTTGTTTAAAAGCTGTCTGGACTGCAAAAGAAATGTTATCTGCTTGAGCTACTAAGGTGTTGCCCCTGGTGAAGGATAAAGATAGATCTTGGTGTTTCATTAGCTGCTATGTGGAAGATTCCTCTTTTGCACGTTTGAGATACAGAACTGCAAGAGACATGTGGGTCACTTCTTCAGACCCCTGCGTGCCAGGAGGGATCATGTCTTATTTAATACTTTCAGAGAATTTAAAGGCGTAATTTTCCTTTTCTTGCCTCAAATGTTCCAGACCTCAGCGGCTTGGTGGTTAAAAGCCTTCAGAAGGAGCCTTATCCTGTGCAGGTCCCTGTGCTGTTTTGGGCAGGTGGGCACGGCAGTGTCCGAAGCACCTGATGGCTCACAGAGAGTGGCGTTAGAGTGAGTGCTCAGGAAGATGCCAGAGATTGCCTCATGCTTTACAGCTTCTCTTTTTATAAAGATGGCTTTCCAGCAAATGTGTTTTTAGCTATACCCAGCCCAAAGCTTCCCCACCCTGCGTTGGAGAAGATTGGTGTGGGATGCAGGGAGGCTTTGCTGGCTGTGGTCTCGGGGCAGATGTGTGCTCGTGCATTTCTTGGGGATATCTGCTAGTCTGGCCTCATCCCTGATTTGTCTTGGCATGGCATTACCTATTTAGCACTATTCAAAAATAGAACATATCCTCCTGTTCTCTACAGGCTGTCACTTTTTAATTGCTATAGAGGCAGCACTTCAAAGAGTTTCTGTAAATTTTTTTTCCCCCCTTAAATACAAAATTTTTCTCACTTGAAATATCATTAGTGAATCAAAAAAGCCTTTATCATTTTCTTGGGATAACAGCTAAAAGCTGGTGGTTGCGTTGTTGCAGTGACCAGTTTCTCGGATTATTGTGTAATTAATCATCTTACTGAAGGAGAGAACTGAAATGGAAGCTAAATAATAACTAACTTCTTTGCATCATCCATCAAAATCCATCAAGGCCTTTTCAGAGCTTATTGACTCTTTTCCAGGTTATGAGTCTCTCTCCCCAGCAGTGTCAGCTGCTTCCACATGAGTTGCTCTCCTGTAGATTGGTCTGAGACAGGGAATTGGTCCCTGTGTTAAATGTCACCATAAAGTATTATAATACATCTTGTGAAGGGATCTTGGGAATTGAAGTCTTACATTACCAGAGAGGATCAACTTTGCTTCAGACCTGCCTGAGAAGATATTTATTTAATGTGCCATTAAAAAACCTTCTGAAAGAGACATCTTCCCAGCTCTGTCAGGTCACTTATTTCCATGTTTTTTGGAGATGAGAAGCAACAGCCAGAATCTGGAACTTGGGGAAATTTGGGCTTGCTATACTTAAAATTTCTCTCTGCGTGCTTCTCTCTTAATGATCTTGGGTGTGTTTTCTTGTGATTCTGGTTGCTAATTAACATGGTAAAGATTATTCCTGTGAGTACAGTCAGGGGTTTTTTTTAAAGTTTTATCTGCTGATATCTGTGCACAGACTGCCTGAAAGATTGAATCATTTAATTAAAGAAAGAACAAACAAGAGGATTAATGTAATCTATGGGATGGGGACAGGAGACTGGAAAGGGTCAGGCGAGAGCTACACAGGGCCCACTGAAATGCCTGGTGAAAAGCACACACGGTTCACTGCCTGCTGAAATTGGTAAATAGAAATCCTTCAATACTTCTGGCAAATAGCGAATGGCAAAATCTTGGTGTCAAATATGAATGTTCTCATTTACATTTAAATAGTTCAGGTTTCCTTGCGTGTGTCACGCATAGGATAAAACAATGCTCTATTATTGCAAATATTACTTGTAGTGGAAGTAAATATCATGGTCGCCGGTGTTAATCTGCTGCACTCAGGAGTCTGTTTCCAAATATTGATTTCTGGTAAATGACCTTTATCAGTGTCACAAGATTTTATTTGGAAAATGTTTTGTGTCAAAGCCTGGGAACGTTCGCTGGTGACCTGGTTACATTTGTTAATGGCCATCAACATCAATTTGCTCAGTGTCTTACAGACCTGTGAAGGATAGAGCATCCTCTCCCTTAAAAATTTAGGGGCTGTGATGATTTGGGAGCTGGCTGGGACTTTGTGGCAATAACCAAGATGAAGACAGATCAGCAGATCTCAAAGCTACAGGATGACCACTTCTAGGAACATCAACTTTGTGTGATTTTTGAAGCCTCAGTGTGGATTTGAGTTGACTTTTAAGAAACCATTCTGGCCTGCAGAGCTGGATGCTGGTCCTCATTTCTCTGCTTGGATTCAAAGCTGGGGACTGACTGAACCTCACCTACCAAGGGATTTTGTTTTTAAAATTATTGCAGTTTATCAGGTCTGACTTGGAAATAGCTTGCTCATCTACATAATTAAGCTATAAATAGCCGAGTAAATGAACTTGCTTTTCAACTTTACAACGAGGTTGTTATTTCTTCTTGAAATTTAGGAGGCTTATTGCCCTGTGTGTGAGTGATTTTCCTAAACCCTTGTCTTTGCCAAAATGATGGTTATTCCTCCTGGGGTTCTGCAGAGTCAGGTGCTATTTGGGAGTAGTTAAACATTGAGTTTGAGTTATGAGAGCCTGTGAGTGACAATAGGAGTTAGGAAAACCTCTCCCTTTTTTGTATTCTTTTGTATAAATGATGAAACTGGAAGGTAGAGACAGGACAAACAGACATGGTTTTCTGTTGGCATTTTCACTACGTCTGAAATGAAAATGAGATTACTGAGGTCACCAGTGGGCTGTAAGTCAGTGAGTTTATGTTAGAGGCAGTTATGCCCCTTGGCCAACGTTATTGATAAACCAGATAATAGCTTCTGCCATTGAAGTTTGCACTTAATTTATTGCAGAGAAAGTTGTGCTAACTGTTCCTGTGGATGACTTTTCCTATCAGGATATGCTCTGACTTTGAGCCAGGATGCTGGCATGGATACTGGAGTAACAGGCCTTAGACCAGCTGCTGAGTGCCACGCTGCAGCGAGCCAGGAGCAGCTGATACAGGGGATTGGGTTACCAGGCTAAAAAGTTTGTTTGCTGCCTGTTGGGAAGCGCGTATCCAAAAAGAGACGAGAAACTCATGGTTAGTTTTTAGATGAAAATCAGCCACGCACAACAAGAAACAGCTTAAAGTGGCTTGAAACTCAGTCTCTTGTGATGCCAGAGTAGCAGATGGCCTGTTGTCACTGCCGATGAAAATTATGTTAATTAATATATTACAAAACTGAATCCAGTTGAACATTTGTTTCTTAGGAGCATGTGATTATCAGCTTTTCTGGAAGATAAATTTTGGGAATATTTCAACTGATATATTTCTCTGAAATAGCTTTCTGGAGGTTTAATGAGCTGTTTGTTTTTGGTGCTGTAATGCTAAATGGATATCAGTCATTCCGCTGGTGCTAAAGAACTTGGAGATAGTGGAAAGCAGAGTGAGAAAGCCTAGAAAATACTCTGAGAGTGTGCAGTCTCACCTGCTGTACACGTGGGTGCCCCAGAGATGGCCACACCATGGCCCTGTCTTGAGCAGCAGCTGTTTTCTATATTTACAGCAGTGATTTTATGGAGGGATGGATTGAGTGAAGATCTGGATTCTTTCCTATTCGTGGGCGAAGACCTTTTATGCACCTTTTTCTGCTCTAAAGGAAAGCTGTAGAAATGCAGGATGTTTTCGGGGCACTCTTTGCCCACCATGTAGATTTTCTGGCTTTTATTAAACACCAAGCTTGAGGACGGATGTTTCCTTTGGTAATTTTCCCAAGCCAGGGCCAGTCCATGGTTTTATAGTTAAAAATTAACTTCTATGTGGCCCAGTACAATCAAGATTTCATTTCTGTTCTTATAAATTATTGAAAAGTCCTTTGAAAAGTCTTACATGCTGCCACTCGAGGACCTTTGTGCACAACCTAGAAAGCTCTGCATTCCTTGCCTGTAGAAGCTGTTGGCTCAGGCTGAAGGATGGTTTTGACAATAGCAGGCACAGATGCTTCAGAAGGTGTAAATCCTCCCCAGTCGGCAGATGCAGATAATCTGTCCCCTACTGTTAGCCACATCCTGATCTCTAACAGATAAAGACTGACTTAATCCCCAAAGCATGAGCTTTAATATCCTTTACAAAAGCCTCCTCCTAATTCGCAAGGCCCTGGTACGGTTTTCTCCCCCATGGAGTGGCTGCTGGGTGGCTGAGAGCTGTGCAGGGCTGTCTGAAAGGCAAAGAGGTGTTCGCTGGAAGGGCTGGTCACTGCCCTGAGCTGCTACCAGCTTCCTCTCTTCAGCTTCCAGAAGCTGCTGGCTTTTATTTACTATTATTCATAGTTTAAAAATTATTTTTATTATCCCCTCTTCGACTTGCTCTCTTTCATTTTTGTTAGGGAAGATGAAACAGGAAAGCCTTATAAATATGATTGCCTGGCAAAAGATGCTGAGAATAGGGAAACTATAAGTGAGACTGAAATGAAAGCAAGCTTTGAGATACCAAGCCTTAGTTACTGAACAACTGGAAAGCAATGGTACGGCCGGCAGAAGGTAATCCTCTCTCTGATTGAACAATACCCTCTGCTAGCAGACAGGTCTAAGGGTCAGAGCAGACCTTACTGGCTTGGCAGCAGGGGTCCAGAGAGGAGTTTCTAGAGTTTAAAATGTAACGCAGTATGGTAATGTAACAATTCTTATAGCATTTACACATTTTCTTATGGAAAGAGTTGTTTTTTGGTGATGCAGCCCTTGCTCCACTGCCTCTAGTGTGATACAGCCCTATTCCTTCACTTCTGCAGGAAGATGGAAAGATGGGGCTGTTAGCCAGGAGAAGACACTGAATACTGCTTGGTTTTGTGACCAAAGCGACCCTGTCTGGGAGCCCTTTCCCATCCCAAAAGGCTGGATTTGCCTTGCTGCAGGTCGGCGCTGGCTGGTGTGGGCAGCAAGCCCTGGAGGGAGGCGGCTGCGGTGGGATGGGGAGCATCAGTGGCTGTGCAGGTCCCAGTGCAGCAAGTGAAACCCAGCCGGGCACTGGTGCCAGTGTGAAGGACGATTTTGCTGCCACAATGGTGCTTTTAGTTCAGGAAAGCTTCTTGGATGAGTTCTGAGAGAAGCCAGCGTTGGTGTGCGCAGAGAGCTCCGTGCCCTTTCGAAGCACGTTGCCCCTGTTCTGGCTCTGGAAAAGTTGGAGCAAATCTGACTTTTCCCCCCCGTGAAACCATGTGTGGTGCTGTTCCACCCCAGTGTTTGCTCCCTGGGAGGCAGCAATGACCTGGAACATCCCCATGTGCCTAACCCTGTGTAAGCTCAAAGCTGACCCTTCCCTGCTGCACTGAACATTTGTGAAGCATTTGAGATCCTGTATGGAAATTACAGCAGAATATTTTGGTTTTATTTCCCTAGTCACTGTAAAAGCACGGTGCAAGCGCTTGTTGTGGAAGAATCTGGAGGGAGTAATGAGCTTATGTTGAAGGTTGAGGGGTTTTGATTTTTTTTTTTTTTCTTTTTAGGGAAACATGTTTGTTTTAAGTAAATTGCAAAGGACTCTGAACACTCCTGAGAGCAGCTTTTAATTGCTTTGTAGCAAGTGTTATTTTTCTTCACAATCTCACAATTAACCTACTCCCTGTGGTTTCCTAGTGTAAGTTCTGCTGTTGGTACAAATTGATTTTGCCTCTGCCTTTTGTGTGGCGAGGAGAGGGGAAATTAATTCCCAGTGCTCTTGGCTCACTGGAAATCTTTTCCTGCCAGGGTCTCTGAATCTAAACGGTGTTCTGGGCTTATTTAAGGGCTGAGCATCTTTGTATTGTCCTGAATGCCATTTCATTCCCTTCCACCACCCCTCCAGTCTTTATTTTTTCCTAGAGTTTAAACTGCAGCTCGTATTAGGGATGAACAGGATTATGCAGGTGTGAGTGACTCAGTGATAAACCTTGTGTTTCAGTGACTTGTTAAATTGACAGAGGGAGTGGGGGGAAAAATCCTCTGTCATTTTGAGCTGAAAATGGGAATGCCTGAACTAAACCAGCAATTCATTATATTTGAAGGAAAGTTTGGACAGGGATTCACTTGCCTAATTTGAAATTGTCTTTGAATTAGTCTGTGACAGTCTTTATATGAAAACTCTAAGAGCTTTATTTTGCTATCAGTCCCTAATCAGTGCATAATGGCTGCTTGAGTTAGTGAAGAAGTAGCAAATGTGTGTAGTTTGCACAGCTTCCAGGGCCATAAATAGACTCTGGCACACATTTCTTTTAAAACCTTGATCTGAGCAGCAAATAAGCATGTGTGTAAGCAGTCCCACCAATTTCTGCAGTGCATGGCTCTGGTAGTGGTAAGAAGGACAGTAAAATCCCAACAGAGAGCAATGGTTCTGCGTGCAAGTGTGCCAGCATGGACATACAGCTGTCTGTGCATGTGCTGTGGGGTGCCTTAAGTTTTGGCACGTTTTTTTAAAGTGGAGAGGTGTGGGAAAATAGTGACATTAGATGCTGCTGGCAAGTGCTGTCTGAACTGGCAAGCCTTGTGCAGACGTGGAATGGGGTGCTGGAGGCTGTGGGTCATTGTGTTTCCTGTGCAGGGTGAATCAGACAGACCTCCCTGGTGGGGAAACGGGGCACAGGCACGCCCCAGGCTGGGAGCGTGTGCTGAGAGCATCCCTGGTTTGTGTGTGTTCTGGGTGTGTCTTCAGCGACATCCAGAACGAGCAGATATCACTGGAGAGGGGAAAATACATCTTAATAGTCTGAGAGTGCACAGGAGAATAAGAAACGATCGCCAGAGGACGTCAGAAATCAGCCAGGGAAGATTTCTGAGGACGTGCCCTCAAGCACTGAGAGCAGCTTCTGCTGCCAAGAGGCTGCTCGTGGCAAATAAAAAGACAGACTGTGGGTGGACATTTGGAGCAATGCTCAAGTCAGTGAACCAAAGATTTGCAGCCACGACCAACTATTAGTAACAGATGGTTTGATCCTGGAACTGGAGGTCAAAAGCAAAAGGCTGGTGATGTTGAGCCACGTTTGTCTTGTGTTGCTCAGCAGCCTGGTGTGGTAGACTGGGGGAGTGTCAAACCAAACATCCAGCCTGCTCCTTGGTTTCACCCTGTGGGCTGTGACAACCCGTGTTGCCCCCCTGGAGGAGGACAGAGGGGTTCCCAAGGACCCCGACAAGACCATGCACAATGACATGGCCATCACAGCCATTCACACAGTGTTACTCCTTTCTGTGGATCCTGGGTATCTTTTAGCAGTCCCTTAAATGCCTGTGGTCATAGTCTGTCTCGTCTTAGGATAGGGTTTAATCTGTGTCTGTTTCTTTGGTTGCTATTAGTGTGCTTTACTCTATGATTTTTGACCCCTTCACTTGAAAAATTGATCTCAGGGCCTGTGCTTTCATTGCTTTGCCCTCTTATGTAAGTGTTGAAAAGATGGGCTGAGGATGTCAGCTGTATTCATCCCTTGTACTTCTGTTGCTAGCAGGGTTTTTAAAAGCAGAAAGATAAGTGATCTCATTCTGCTGCAGAAATTTGTAGACAGAATTGCCTTTATCATATTTCTCTCTCTCTCTCTATGTGGCTGTTGTTCTTCCCTTCACTGTCTTTTCTCAAATACATCTTGACATAGAACATGTCCATACAGGGATCTTCAGGAAAGCTGAATTAAATTAACTAGAGGTGTGAATTTAAAAAGGATTATTTAAACCTCATTAAACCTTTGAGTTTGCACACTTTTCAAAATTAAAGTTGCTTTAATTTGATTTCAGTTCACTCCACTTCCTAAGTGGAGTAATCTCAATTTAATTAAGGCAAATTAATTGAGTAAATGTCCAAAGAGAGTTTTAATGTCAGGTAGAAAAGGAGCATTCAAGGAAAATGAGTAAAAGGGAAGTTGAGCTTATTCAAAACTAATAGAAGCAGAAACTCTTTCCAGTCTGAGATGTTGCAAGACTTAGACCTGATCTGTGGCAAACACTGTAATTGTTATCTTGTAAAGGATACTATCAACAAGTGAGAGCCATTTCTTTTGGCTCATAGGAGCAGACTCTCATCACTCCTTCAATTCTGGGCACCAGCCCAATATTGTGAAAGGAGAAAGCTATGTGTATTGAATGTCTTCTCTTTTTACGTTATTCATTCCTTTAGGAACCAGAGTAGATTTATACCAAATAATAACCCGTTTGTTTTTGTTTTACCTCCCTCTCTCCTCCATCTGTTTCTTGCACAATATTTTTCTAGTGCTTTTTTCTTGAGGAGGAAAGAGATTGGGAGGAAGAGGGGTGAAAACACATCCCTTCTTTCATGTGAAGGTGCTTATCTCCACCTGTGCAGGGGGTTCTCGGCCAAATCTCATTTCTGTCTTGTTTCCAAAGGAATTCAGGCCAGGTCCCTGTCTGTCAGTTCTGCAGAAGGTTCAACAGCAGCAATGGTGAGAAAAGTGCAGGGCTGTCCTTCATGACAGAAGGAGGGTGGAGGGCAAAGGCAGGATGTTGTGTGGTGTTGGAGGTGCTCAGCATGACCTTCAGTCTGATTTTCATCATCTGAGAAATATGATAACTAATGAAGAAGCTTCTCTGCTGCAGAGACAGGATCTGAGCAGCATTAAACATCACGATGTTTCATAAAAGCCAGGAAAAAGGTGTGATTCACAGTCCTAACTCTTTGGACAGGGTGAAGCACCAGGGATATTAGCTTTGTTCATGCTTGTAGTCTCATTGTTGGGTTAGTAAATCTAGGCATATGGATTTCTGTAAGTATTTTCCAGTTTCCTTGCTTCGCCTCTGTGTTGGAACAAATATTTAGTGAAGTGGAGCTCATCCTGGGATAAGCTAGGCTGGCAGTTTGTATATTTTTTTATCCTCTTATGTTATATTTTTAACGGTGGAAATGAGCTCCTCTGGGTTTCTCCTCTGCTCCCTGGCTTGCAACTGGGTAATTTTTTTTGGTGTGGGGATTTTGGGTTCTTCCCCATCTCATTTCTTATGGAGCTCCATGCAAAGGGCCTTTCTAAAGGGAGCAGAACTCATGTCTTCTTCCAACACTCCCTCCATCCCTGGAGATGTTTATCAGCCATTGTCTGTCCTCACCAGCTTCAGGGGCTTCTCAGAAGCCAAGTTCTGCCCACTGGCCTCTCACAGCAGGGCAGTTCACAAGTACAAACTGCATGGTCAGAGGAAGAGAATGTTGGTTCCTGCTGTTTCCTCTGTGTAGCATTTATTCATTAGAATCATATTGTATCAAAGTGTTTGTACCTGCACTGGTTTTTCTTTCTACTTTGTTAAACCCAGGTTTTAGACATCTCGTGGTCATGCAGTGCAAGAGGTACAAATTTGGTTTTGGGTTTGATTTTTGTCTTTGGGCTGTCAGCTGCTCAAAGAAAGGGGAAAAAGGGCACAGTTAACAGAGATGTCTCTGCAGGAGATGATGTATGCTAAATTCAGAGACTGTTGAAACAGACATTTAACAAAAAAACAAGTACAATGAAGAACTTTAGCATTTTCCCCAAAAATGCTTTTGAATTTCGACTAATGTGTAGATAGGCTACTGGTTTCTCTAGCAGCAGTAAATTATATGATGCAGTTAGGAAGCTTGGAGAAAGTTATTAATAGAAACACAGGTATTTAGATTGACCCGTGTTAATAAGGCAAAAGTATCTCTTACATAAGTAATTTATGCTTATATTTTATTCAGGCAACTTATTGCTGTGGGATTGATGATACTGGTCCTCAGACATCATTTAAAACTAAAGTAATAGCTGATGAAGGCTAGTTGAAACTAATAAAAACCCCTGTTATGTCTGATTTGCATGTCAGTAAAACAGGTCAAAGAACTAAAATGCCATTGGAGAGTTGTCAAGGCAGCTCTTTGGATTTAATACTGCCTTCTAGCAGATGCAAACCCTATTTCTTTGAGTTAGAAACATCTACGTTTTATGATCAGTCAGAGCCAGCAACGTTTTATGTCTGAGTCACAGGACTCAGGTTTTCACAGGCTCTGCAGTGAAACACAAATGTGGATTTCCTCCTGTGGATGTTCTTCAGTTGACTGAAGGTGAGCAGTTTCCTTAAGATGATGCTCTTTGGCAGCCAGTCTCTGATCATGGACTTTTCTGGATTCTTTAGCACTCAAATGAAATAAAGGCATACCTGCTGTCCTCAGCATGTCCTCAGCAGTGTTTCTGCCTTCTCCTGCAGGGTGTGTTTCTGTCTGAAGGATACTGCAGCTAGTGCTGGAGCCCTGAGGTTCCCAGGGAAGGCAACATGGTGTTGCGTGAGAGTTGCATCAAGTGTCAATGAAAAATCTGTAGTAGCAATCGGAAACGGTTAAAGGGAACTATCCAAAGGCTCCTTTTGCTGCCCAAACCCATTTGATTGTAATTTTAAATAATCCTCAAGGTGTCCTCTAACTTTGTAAAGCTCTTTTAGAGATGGCTCAGAGCTGGTGAGGTCCCTGGCACATGGTGTAGTCCTCTACCCTATCTGAAGGTGTTCCATCAGTATTGGCGGTCTGGGCTCTCGCTGCCCTTGCCTCTTTCTCATGGAGTTACTCATAACTCTGTCATGGGCTCAGTGAAGTCATGCACTGTGTGAAGGTCGAGGAGGTGACGTTGGGTGGAGCAGCAGCCTGAATTCTGATGTGCTGTGAAGAAGTAAATTTGTCCTACAAATGAAGAAGGTGCCTTCAGGAGGACAGGCTTCTTGTCTGGACAGCTGACTAATGGATTTAGCTGATGAAGCTCATCTTGTATGTAGCCTATTGTATATATGTTTACCAGATGCTCAGGACATGCCTCTTTGTTGATTTAACACTAGAGGTGCATCAAAAGTTACTGATTTTAGTCTTCAGAGCTTTTTCCTTTTTCCTACTGCACTGTTACAGCTCCAATGAGAAGCTAATCCTGAGTGAGTTTGGTGTTGTACTAAACTCTTATTTCAGGGACATTGTTGTAGGGTTTTAATGAACATTAAGGAAAAAAAGAAGCTGGAAGATCTTTCATTAGACCACTGGGTGTCATGAAAGTCTCAATGACTCTGAAAAAAAAATCTTTATTAGGACATTAAGATGCTATTTTTCCCACATAATAAAATATCTTCCAAGACTAACTGGAAACATAATTTTAGTGATCTTCTTGAACTTCATGGGAATTGTGCCTGCTGCTGCCTCAAAAAACTGTCTTGGGACAAGGGAACACTTGTAAAGGTGCTTATCACTGCTATATAGCTAGAAAGAAGACCACAAAACGAAGGTCCATCTATTCTAATTCTTTGATATGTTTGTTTTTTCTTCAAATGGGGTCTCAGCTTTACAGTTTTCATTGTTGACCCTTAAAGTAAAGAGATGCAGCATTTGTCAGAATCCTCTGTGTTAATATTAACTTATTTTAAAGAGCTTGCTGGTATTAAGGCAAAAACTGTTATGTGGTACTTGGCTTATGCCATTTTTAAGTCTTTTACCCTGTCTCAGTTAATGGTAGACAGACTAAGCTTGGTAGGCAGAGAGAACAATCTCTTGCTGTGCTTCAGTAGAAGCTCAGTATCTTGAAAAAGTACTTGGGTGCCTTTTCCCGTTTCAATTTATAAGACAATTGAGTGGGAATACACTTAGCAGCTGCTTTTAACCTCTATGTGAATTGTTTTCCCTTGTAGGTACTTTTAGCAGGGAGAGGTCGAGGCATTCTCAGGAACAGAACACTCAGGACAGCAGAAGCTTGTACTCCTGCAGAATCTAAATCAAAAAAGGGAGAGTTCTGGGGAACTTAGGAGGAGAAGGCAAAGACATGGTGACGGAGAGTGAGATGCCCATAGCTGCACAGCTGATCACTGGCAAACTTGTCCCAGCTCTTCTGACACCCTTTTCCTTTGGGCTAGATCCCCGTGCTTTTGCACTCAAGCTGCTCCAAGATCAGTGGTTGTTTCAGGGTGATGAACACCTTGACATTGAGCTGGCAGTGGGTAGTGACACTATCTGCTGCCACCTTTTATGCTTATGACAGTACAAGGAGAAGATATGTTACATGTGAGTAACTGGCTCACTTTTGACCTTGTTTTGTATAGCCGAGTTGAAGTTCAGGAGGGTTTGGATTTATATGAGGATTTATATGTGCATGTGCAAGATATCAAGCTTATGAGGTTTTTTTTCTTTTAGTTGGTTTTTTTTCTTACTATCTGCTAGACCAGGCTGTAGGAAAGGAAAGACTGGGCTGGTGTATTATATGGCATTAGCAAATGGATGTGGTTTTCTTTCCTCTCTGCAGCATCTTGCCTTTTAGTGGAAAGAAGAAGTCAATAGAAAACAGGTGCTGATTGGTGTAAGAGTTTCTGTAAGCTGTATCTGCTTATTTGAACTTCAGGTCTTGACATGGTTTCCAGTCTTCCCAGACTGTGCTGACATTTGTAGCTCTTTTGAGAAAGCTGGAATGAGCAGACAGTGAAGCCATTCAAAATAGGAGTTAGTTTATCCTTTCATTTCCTATTGTGAAGCCTTCTCATCAGGGTGAATTTCTTACCCCCTGCTAATCAGGCACTGAAATGATGGAAGCTCTGCCTTCTAAGCCTGTTTGCCATACTTTAAAAGCAGAGAACGTCTTCCCTGTTAAGAACACAGATCAAAATGTTTCAAACATGGTCAGTGCCCAAGTACAAATCCAGCTTGCCCCATGAACCCTCTTGGAAACTACCATCCCTGTTCCCAAAGGAGGTAGCCAAGCATCTCTGTTAGTGAGGCTGGGTGGGAAGACTGGGAGGATGTCAGGAGCCTGGGCACCTCCCAGCTCCTGGGAAGCTGAGCTGGTGGAACAGAGTGGGAGTCGTGTTGTTGTTCTGTGAGACTGGCTGACCTTGGGCTGAGCTCTGGCAGAAGCTCACTGATGTGTTGCTGCTTTTCCATCCTATGCCAAAGCTTTAATGAAAAACATTTAAAGAAATATTAAGGAAATAGTTGCAATATTTGTGTCTTCTCTACATGGCTTAAACTGCATTTTGCAAATTCCACAGTGTAGCAAAGCAAAGAGCAGGTTTTCTCATCCTTAGTTTTGAGCTGTGGTACAGCTTATGAATGAGCTTCTAGCAAAATTAACAGACAAATGTTAATATTTAGAGCAAATAACCTTTCTTTTTTTTCCTCAACCTTCTTCTGCTTCATTGTGTAAACTAATTAACAATAAAACCTTAAACAAGCACTGTAGCAAAGTAACTGTTGTCTTTACATATATAATTGTAATTAAAAGGCATTTCCTTATGGTCTTTCAAATCTAAATCCTTATACAATAGGGTCTCTCTACTACAATGATTTTCAGAGTTTTCATTAGTTCTCAGTGTACCAGCATTTATCGCTTTCTGCTCTCCCTCCTGAAAATTTAGTGGCTGTTAAGATTGAGAATTGCATTGAAGTGCTGTCTACGCTAATTAGGTTTTTTTCCAGCCTTGGTTTATGCCTCAGAGATGTGCTGCAGAAAAAAAACCCAGCCAGATAAAGAAAGCTGTTACAGAACTAATGAATCTGTGTAGCTTGACTGAGAGGTGGCGTGAGCTGATGGCAGTAGGCTCTGGGGCAGGGAATGTGTTTGGGACTCACAGTCCACGAAGAGCCTGATCTCACCTGAGTGAAACTTGGCCCCTCTGCCTCATTTCTTTGATTGTAGAACCAGATCAGGACAACCCTGTTAGCAAATAAGAAAGATGCTGCCAAGAGTGCTTTGTACTCTCTTTCATGAAACGCTTTGCTGCCTTCCACCAAGAGGTGGGATTGAAGCATTGCAAGATCTTTCCCTGAAAATGTAGCCGGGGCAGAGGTAAGGACTGAGTGGCCATTCTGTGGCTTCCTTCATAAAGTTGCCTCCTGTCTGCTGCAGGCACACAGTCCTGTCGTGCTCCTTTGTTCTCCGAGGCTGGATGTGTGTGGAAACCTTATGAGCACAGAAGATGCCGGTTAGGAGGCCCTGGCCAGCCTGAATTGCAATTCAGAGCTCTTCCTTAGAGATGCAGTAGCAGCTGCAGTTGCCCCCCAGCACAGGAAGTTATGGGCAAAGGAGAGGGTGGAAGCCTTGGAGACATCCTGTTGGACCCAGTGCCAAAGCCTGCAGTCATTTTGGTTAAGAACAGTCCCATTCTCTTGACTCTCCCTTTTATGCTTACTGGTTTCTCCTTTGTTTAAGCAAGAGTGTTGGTGCCAGGTTTGTTATTTGTTCAAATGTTTAATGGCCAGGGGCTGCTCTGAGTCTTGGTGCCTCTGAGATGGACTCAGATGAGGCAGTGAGCAATGTAATTCCCTCTAGCATGGAGTACTGCTCTGAAACCTGAAACCTGCCGCTGTAGTGGGGTCATTGAGAAGAAATACAAAAGTGAGAGGTGTTTTAAGTGTTTGGGGTTTTTTTGCCCATCCTTCCCTTTAATTTTTTTTTTTAGCCTGTGGCTTTCAATCAACCAAAAATAGTGTTCAGCTGTAGCCAGCATTTCTCCCTCTGACATTATTGATGGGAAGGTTCAAGTTGAAGATTCCCTGTAGCAGCCTGTCATTTTAGAAGTGCTAGTAGCCAGACTTGAGACTCAGTCCTGGCGGCGAGGGCTTATCCTGCTTAGCTCCAAGCTGGGCTCATCAGGGTACAAGCAAGTCTTAAATCTGCCACATGACAGTCAACTGCAGGGATTTTGCACAGTCAAAGAAATACTATCTTATCTCTTTTATGTAGTATTGGCATCATGTACTGGGGGTTGTTGTGTGTTTTAGTTTACACGGAGTAGCTCTGGGCAGATAGCTGCCATAATGAGACTTTCGAGAGCATTAACCCTTGGAACGGGGAGCTAATTTGGCTCTAAATCAAGAGATGAAAATGCACAGGACTGTTGGAGGGAGAGGGAAAGATTAATCAGAAGCTGTTTTGATAAAAACATCATGCTTTTGGCAGAAGTCCTGCTGAGCACGCTGCATCCAGGACACACAGCTTGGTTGTAGTCTCTTCTTTTTCTTTCCAATTGACATTAAACACAATAATTAAAGCAACAGAGATTAACATGTCAAGCCAGGCTTTTCATTTGTCGTCCTTTATTTTTTCTTTTTCTGTGAGCTCGTCAATTTTCCCTTAATTCAGCAGATCACATATTTTAAGGAAGGCTGACTCTACAGCTTGTTGGTGGCAGAGGGAGGAAAAAAGTCTCGCTCTCCATCTGGAATTTCTTCATATAAATACTTTGTTGTATGTTAATGAAAGAAAATTATCTTTGTAAGCAGCCTTTCTTCTGGCAATAAGCTTGACATAGCAGGAGTTTTGAGGCATTAAGAACAGAGATTTATTTCCAAATGACCATACAGACTGTTCAAAAGGATTTTGATTTTCATAATTAGTTTTTTCTGCTTATGTTTTACTGTCTTTATCTCCTTTGCTTGAGCAATGCAAAGCTTTTCATTTAAACACATGTACTTGCATTTCTCTGATTTTATTCTGCTTGATATAGTAAATGCATCCAGCCAGTATTACAAGTCGTCTTCTATGGAATTTCTGCCCAAAATACTCATTGTAGTGTAAACGAGTGTTACTAGAATCTCAGTGTAAATAGTGTCATATCACAACAGCATTCTGGTATGAGGAAAGATAAAATAATTGATCTGTTCCAGAGCAAAATGATGTTTGGGGCTGTGGTGCCCCACCTCATTATCTTGCAGAGAGGACTTAGGAAGCCTGCAGTGAAAGGAGCCATAGCTCACAAGGTGCTTTTTTCTGCTCTCTCCTTTCAGAGTAGATCTTTACCTGTGAGCAAACCACACGCAATACTGAAACAGCTAGTAAGTACCTAGTGGGAGCTTTTTCATTGCAGAGCACAGAGCTGGGCTGCTGCACTTCAGGGGTGCCAGTGGTCAGGAGTTTCAGGATTTTTATTCCCAGGCTGGACAATAGTCTTCTTTTTCTTGGAATAAATATTTTGAATTTTCCATTGTGTTATTTGCTCTAGAGGTGACTAGACTTGCTTCCCTGATGCTACTGTTGTAAACACCACTTAGTGTCAGTCTGTAGGGTTAATCACTGGACCACACTAAGTGGTCCAGTTTTGCTCCACTTCCAATTTACCTGCCTAAACTGGTGATGAGACAGACATCAGGGAAGTTGTGGAGCTGCCTGTGCTTGCCCTGTGGGGTGTCCAGGGGAAGGGGTGAGCATCCCCTTGGTTGGTAGGCTGGCACGTGCTCCTGTCCTGTTGTGCTTGGGGTTATAAAGTAGCTGGTGGAGAGTCAAGCTCTGAACCTGCTCCAAGGGCAGAGCAGAGCTGTCAGCCACCACCTCCCACCCTATGATGGCTGTGTGGTTTATTAGATTCCTGCTGTGCTTGGCCAATCTCACCTAGATAGCCAGACTAGAGCCAGCTCCTGATGGATGTCCTCTGCCGAGGGGGGCTGATTTAAACAGGGGCAGAGGAGGCTAAATGTGACATGCACCGTATTTGCTGGAAGCAAACACCCGGGAGCCTCTCTCCTGCTGCCCTGGGCAGCCTTGGTCCGTTGTGCAGCACGGAACAGGAGTGCTCCTTTGGCTAAGTCCTCGTTTGGGAGGTGTTAAATGTAAATCCATTAGTCTTCCAGTGAGTGAGCTGTAGCACGGATGCACATCTTACATTCTTTAATGGCATGCAGCAAGTAGAGCTAAACCAGTCTCTCTAACTTGCGTCTCGTTGCTTTATTATCTGCAAAATGTGCTCTCTTGCTTTGCTGGAAGCCAGAGCGTTTGCCAGCCTGGCTCTTGTGTGTCTCTGGGATTCAGTTTCCACTCACAAAGGCTGACTGCTGCTATGCAGACAGAAAACCACAAAACTTTGATTTTTAGTTGGCAGTCATACTTGGACCACTGTGAAAGAGAAAATGTATTTGGGCTATGTCTGCCCATAACTCGCCCACTCCTCCACACTTCAACTTCTAAGAAGAGATCAAGGCAAATGCTCTGCTCTGGATTAGAGTTGATACAGCTTTGAGATAGACCATTCCCACCACAGAGAAAGGATAATGAATCTGGGGAAGCTTTGGGAAGGTATAGGACCCTGAACGTGTCTCTAATGCAGCCAAGTTACTGCAAGTTATGGAGGCAGAATCGATGGACTTGAAAGTGCAACTATTTTGGGTGCTGATCAACAACTGCTTTTAGAGCTTAGCACTGGCAGTAGCACCTTCTGGGGATCTTGGTGGCCCCTTGAGCAAGCTACCTTGGGTATATCTTAAAAGAATCAGTGCAATTCTTCACTGCAGTGAGGATGTTCTTGCCCTCTCCAGGACTTGCTCCCCTGGGAAACAATGAACCTCTGTCTTTGCCCTTGGCTGTGTATTCTGTCTACGTCAAGGTGTGTTGACTTGACTTTCTGACCCTCCCAATCTGCTCATCTCTCATCTGCTTTGTGTGACTACAATGATCAGCAGCTGTCCAGCTGAGCACAGTCCAAGGTTAGCACAGTTCAAACAATTACAAAAGGAAGCCTTGTTCTGTTGTTTAACAAATCAAAAACAACGCTACAGGTGTTTGGGAGGAGCTGCATAGAAGATGCTCTTACATCTCTTCAATAGACTGCTTTTTGCTTTTCTTCTCAATTACCTTTGGGTTTGTTCTTCTGTGGGCTCTTTTGTCAAGGGGGTTTCAAATCCAGAGCATGTTTTTCGAGTGTAAACTGCTCTTTTCCTCTGCTACACACACGTGTGGGTGCACCCACGCTCGCTCTCGTCTGGCAGCACTCGACTGCATTCTTTATAAAACAATCTGCTTTGTTTCAGTACAATAGCACAATGCACACGATCGCTGTCACTTTTTGTGGGGAAAGCAGCTTCATTACGTGCTCATCATCTAATGCAGGAGAGACTCCCCTCAAACTCCCTCTGCTTTTCCACTGTGGTGGTTCAGATGCTGCTGTTTTTCTGTGCGCTGGCCTCTCGCTGGCACTGCAAAAGCGAGACAGGGGCTCCCTCTGGAGCCAGCACCACTGTGGCTCCAGGGACTGTCTCTCGTTGAAGCTGTCGTGATTTTCAGCTAAATATTTCTACCCAAGCAGTCTTTAGTTTTACCATTAAGGAGACCTGTTTCCTGCCCAGTGGTGTCCTTAGAAAACAGTAATTAGCTCAAAAGTTCAAACAAAAGCTGTACAAAGAGGGACATGGGCTCGATGCTCTGTAATTATTATTTTATACCTCCATTCATCTATCACCTTCCATCCCAGAAGCTTCTATAGAGATGCACCTAATATCATATCTTTGAAACAATATCTGTGCAATATTTCTACGGATAAATTTCACTGAGTTTGCCTGGCTGTAAGTGGAAGTATCCCTTGTCAGGATAGACCAGTGCAGCAGGCAGCATGCAATGAGAGCAGTGCTGTGGTTACTGTGCATGTTCCTGGGTGAAGAGATGGTCCTAAATAGTGAATATCATTTGCACTGTTGGGTTTTTTTAAAATTCATTCTTTAGATAAAGTAGCAATTGTTTGCAGAGTATTACTTTGATTGCTTTTCAGGAGAGTGGGCAGTTGTACAGGGCTGTACACCTTAAATTCAGCATAGCTGGGTGTTGCTGCACTGTATGGGCTCCTTAACTGGGCTTCTAACACCAAGGCTGTTTTACAGGCACCAGAGTAGGTGACAGTCCTGCCTTGGACAGCATCAATGTTTGTGGCCACACGAGCTCAGCCTGTGAGCAAAAGCCAGCTTAGAGGATGCCCACCAAAGGAGATGACTGGCATTTTGGCTGCCTGGGATGGGCCCAATGGAAGTTTCTTGGATCTGGGCTTGCTGCATGGCTGCTCCTGCTGCAAATGCTGCCAAATGTGTCAGGCTGGAGGTGGCTGAGGGATGTCAGGCTTCCTTGTCAGCCCTATTCTGACATCATCACTGCCAATTTAGGGCTGAAACAAGGCTGGGTTGGAAGCTCTGATTTGTATAGGTGCAGTGAAGCAATGCTTCTGCCTGGTCTGCTGCAGACCTGGAGTCGGTAGGCTTGGTGGTGAAGTGGTTTGTGGTCAGTTCAGCCTGAAAGGATGCTGAAAAGGAGTTGGGGAGAAGGCTGGGGAAGGGGAGACATGTCTGAGGGATGTTTGGAGTGTGTGGGTTAAGACTGGCCTCTAGGCTTGCTGGGTGCTAGCTGGGTCTCAAGCTTGTATCCTGTGCTGGGAAGGAGGTGTGGCCATCCTGGTGAATGTTTGTCTGCCTGAGGGGTTCCTGGAGCAGATGGGGCAGCAGTGCTCTGGCTCTGCTGTGGCCAGTCCTGTATCCAGCCGCTGTTCTCCTTCTGATGTGCCAATCTCTGAGGTGTCACCTCAGGTGTCACCTGTGTGCTGCTATGTGCTAGGAAGATGGCAACCTCTAAACTGAGGTACCACCTTCTGGAGATGATGGATAAGCTCTCTAGTCATGATGGAGGAATTTTGCTTAATTGTTCTGCTTATATTCTCTTAGAATCAAAACTATTTAGTATTTCTATTCCTATAGTCTCTGACCTCACAAAACTAAGGAAAACATTCATCCTTCCTTTTGAGACATAGGATCCACTAATTTTGATGCATACTAGCTGCTGAAGAGCCTTCCTTAGCTGCTAAGTGCTTCCCAGAGGTGTCTCTCGGTGTAAGAATGACCCACAGAGACGTGCAGGTTGTGGCACAGTAGCTGAGTTCCCTGGGCTCACTTGGGACAGTTTCCATTGTGCCTCTGGGGCTGGTGTGAAAACAAATGTCCTCCAGCAGCCTTAATTTAAGAAATAACTGAGCATCAACCTTCTGCCTTTGCCAGACAGATGTTGCTTCTCGTGCCCCTTTGCTGCTAGAAAGTTTTAGCATAAATAGGACTGTTAAGTGTTTTGGCTTTCATTGATTGTTCTGCCAGTATGTGTTTGAATGACTGCTCTGGTGCAGGAAGTCCCACTGAATTCATCAGATTTTCTTGCAAGCTGAATTATAATGGTTTCCTTAGCATTGTACATGGCTATATTTCAATATAAAGCAAGTTTTGACACAAATGCTGAGCTTTTATTATCAACAGGCTTTGTGGTGGCAAGGAGTAGAAAAGAGTCATTGTTAATTGTTTCATTATACACAGCCCTGATCTCAGGCTTGTAGAAATCTGAGAGCAAATGAGGAGAGCAAGTTTCCTTTGAAATGTTTTGAAAAGGTTTATTAGCAGGGAAATCGCTGTGGAAAGCCCTGAATGGGATGGCACAGAGTAAAGTATCTGAGCCAGTATTGGCTGCTCCCCTTTTGAACAAGTGTTTGCCAAGGAAAAGTATCACTATTTTGCTTCTGATCAGAAAGGAATAATAACTGGACCTGTGAATGAATTGTGTGTTTTTCAAATAGTTGAATTAAAAGGTACTTTTTTCTTTTAGGTTGAATGTACTTGCTGTATTTCCCAGCAATTTGTTAAACTAACATGTAATTTTATTTTGTATTGTAAAGGGATGTTTTATTTGTCAGGCTTTTCATAAAGTTTTGGGAAAATGCTAGTATTTATATTCCTGATAAGTAGTATGGTGAATAAAGGAAAATATATATCCTTACAGCAACTGCATTCTAATCCACTATTGACTAAAGCAGGTAATGGGCTATCTTCTTCTCTGTTTAAAAGAATTGTAGCAAAAGAGGTCTGAATCTGTACAAGATGCCTCTACAAGCCTGTAACATGAAATAATGACCCTCCTGCAGACCTGCAGTCCCAGCTCAGGCACCGTTTGGAACAGAGCGGTGCTGCCGCTCTGTCTGCAGCAGGTTTCCAGCATGCTCTGACTAATGCAGCCCAGAAATAAAGCTGGCAGGGCAGCGTGTGTTATTCTGCAGCTTGAAGGAAAGATGAGTGCTTCCTTTCCCAGAATATTTTCATGTCGGTACTTCTGAGTGCAGTTTAACCGCATAAATCATTCGCTTACTAGAAGAGAAGCGCAGCATTGACTTTGTGAGCGTTCCGAAATCACAGCTGACATTTTGAGGTGACAGCAGACGTGCAAAGTACCTTTGGTGTCCACACAGCACCAGTGTCAGCACAGAAATGCTCAGTCTGTCACAGGAATGTTTGTCCTGTCTCAAGCCTGAGTGCGCTTATTGACGTTTCACATTTTCAATCTTTATGCTGCCCTTTCCCTGAGCGCTTTCCCACCTCATGCCCCAAACCTTTATTCCCTCACCAGAATAACATCTGCTCCTAAGTAGGAGTTTGCTGCTTTAGGTTTTTAAAACGTGCCCTCTCGTGGTGAGCAGCAGTGTGTGCACGGTGAGTTTATTTATTAATTTATTTGTGGAAATCCTGTCCCAGAACACAGATGTCATGGTTGTCTCTCAGTCCTGTGGGTAAATGTCTTAAGTTCATACAGATAAATATTCCTCTTTGACTCTTGTGTCATTACAATGATGGTTTTGCTGAGGCTGGAGGATGTGCCCCTTAGTGCCCAAGGGATGGTGTGAAATCCTCGGGAATTTGGGGTATTGAGCTTCAGCAGCTTTGAAAGTTGCGGCTTTGGTCACTCACCTTGATTTTGTGGGATATATTATATTTAAATGTAGGTACTGCAAGGAGTGGATCATTGCCTTGTTTTGATGGTTCACATCAGGTACCGTCTATCTTTTAGTCCATTAACTGGATTGCAGAGAAGCATTAATTTACTTTGAAAAGATGAAAGAGAAACCTGGAGTGTGAGATTTCTATGCGCAGACTGTGACCCTACCACCTCTGAACCTGTGACTGGTACTGTTCCATACGCCTTGGACCCCAGCTTTTAGGAAATGGGGGGCATTTTCCTTTATGAAATACAAGTTGTGTCTTCCTAAGTCTTTATTGCTATGCCTACAAGACAGTATGAATACAAATAGGATTTGGGGGGGCAAAGGAGCATCGGTTTGACTTAAATTTGTGATTTTTGAGTAATACTCATGTTTAAAAAACCCAACAAAACCCCCAAAGCTATCCTAAATGATAAGGTAATTATTGTTCTTAAAACATGAAACATGTAATTATTATTCTTAAGTGAAACATGTAACCCATTGAGTGCAGACAATTTCTTCAGAATTACACTAAAGAGGTTTGAACTTCCTGAACTTCTCCTCCGATGTCTTGTTAATTTGTGCCCAAAACCTGTAACTTGACTGACTCATCAGAGAAGCTGCTAATCCAGGATAAGACTGTGTTTCCACAGGCTGAACAGTGAATCACCAGTATCTGAGCTATCAAACTTGAAGCACAAATGCTAGATGGGACAAACATTGATTATTTCAGTCTAGGACAGCTAAAAATTAGAGATTTCTCTAAACTTTTCTAGAGCCTCGCTGGGACCCTGCAATGTCAATTCGAGATGAGTTGAATTAATTTGCTCACACGTAGCTGTAGAGCAAGGCTGTTTGCATTAACAGTGGCAGTGTGACTGGTTGGTGATGGAAGAGGTCATATCTGCAGTAATGTGTGCTGGAGCATAAATTGAGTGGTTGAGATGAAAGGGAGGCTCAGTAACTTGCTACTGTTGTAGAATTTAAGAAATTTGCACTGCTCCCAGCTATCTATTTAAAAGTCAATGACTGGAAACCAAATTACTCCTTGGCCTTAAAGGCACCTTTGAGTAATTTTTCATGAAGTGATTAGATAAGTGAAGGGGGTGAGCAAGAGATGGTGATTATTTTTCTGCTTTATCTCATGAATCGTACTTGCAAGGTGTAATACAACCAGAAGTTCCCTTTAAGAGGATGTATTTAAATGCGAGTATTACAAATTATCCATTGTTATAATGAAGGCTTCTCTCAGAAATTAAGAATAGTGTGAAAGCCAGGAGCCAAACCCATCCGGAGGCTCAAGTTAGAGATCACATGCTGCCTACTTTAACTCTGACAAGGCTGTAATCATAAAGGGCGCTTGGCAGGGCAAAACCTGTATTGCAAACTCAGGGTTAATACCACCCATAAACATTGAAGAGAGTGTTGCATAGCACATAACTTGATGAACATGGTTGTGCCTCTCTTAGCCCATATGTATTTTAAACTTGCTTACATCCTCTATGCTATGCTCTCTTGAAGAGCTGCCAATTTAAACTCTTACTTCAGGGAAAAAGGAGGTAAATCAAAGTAACTTCTTGATCTTTGAAAAAAAAAGATGAGCTGTCTGATGTTTACTGTGTAAGGACATGGAACAAGTAAGATGGAGATTTGTGGTGAATTTCTGTCTTAGAGCAACATTTTCCAGCATCTCTATCCTGGAGCCACTCAGGTCAGGGATTTGGGTGAGGTGAATCACGTACTGGAAGCCTCACATATTAAGGACTTTTTCCTGAAGCATAAATCTAAGATCATGTTTGCATTAAATTCATGAGGAATAGGAGAAAATACAGCTGTGAGTCGGTAAAGTACTTGCTAGTTTTACTGACAAAAGTGAGGGGATCCGGGCTCTTTCTAGGAATGCAGACTTGTGATCTGTGCAGAGCCACATCCACAGCTGAACAAGGCATTCAAACATGGGCTGGTAACAGGAGAACCTGCAATTGAAAAGGAGGGTTTGTCAGGGGATTAAATGACCACTTGTTAACTAATCGCACAAGTGTCTTTCATCTGCTCCTGGCTGTAGGCAACATAGAAACATGCTTTCTATTAAATCTGCGGTTCCACTGAGGGGCACCAGCTTTCATTGTCATAATCCTTTACTTTTCCCATTTTTTTTTTTTTCCCATTCTGATGGGTGAAACTGGATTTCATTATTTTAGTGGTATGCGTGCCCAAAGTTATGTCCCTGCCAACAAAATGAAATCTCCTTTCAATGTGATATAATTGCAGCATATGTGGGGCTTTATATATTGGTTATTTTTTTAAAATTAGCTTCTTTTTATACCTTTTTTAAAAAGAACGTAAATTTTAGTTCTGTGGAACTGCTTTCTCTGCAGTTTCTTGTGTGGTATATTTATTTGTTCTAAATGAAGATATTGGCCAATAATATGGGTTACCTCAGTGATATTTAAAGCTGTTCTGCAGATCTCTCATCTTTATGGTCTTTATTACTTTTATTACTATCATATGAACAATGCAATAATGCCTGTATCTGTCATATGGTATTGGGACTTTTTGTTCTTTTCATTTTGATCTCCCATGACTAAAATGACAAACCTAAATAATACTTTGATTTCCTTTTCTGGTCCTAATCATCTCACTTCATCTGGAATAGCATGTCCTGGACTTTTGCTCTCAGACTTCATGCTTTGGCCATATTGTTTGCAACCAATGAAGGGAGCACCTGATTTTAACGGACAAGATAATCCTATGGAATACTCAATTAGATGAGATGTTAAAATCTTTGGTTGTTTCTTGCATCAGAGGGTGTAGCTGAAGCCCAGTGGTGATCTCTGTGTTGCAGGCACTGCTCAGTGCCCTGTGCAGTGTGCTCCTGGCTATCTTCCCTCATCTCTTGGGAGACACTGGGGAAGGATTTTTCACTTTTCTGTGATTTTCTACTCACGACATAAAGTACGAGGTGAACATCATTGCAAGTCCGGCGAGAAAGAGGCAGGTATTTGCTGAATTAAAAGGACCTTCACCTGTGATGGTAGGGATCTTTCTCTAAGGTGTGTTTCTTAACGTGATTGAGTCCCAACATTAGCTCAGCAAAATAGCTCTTGTTTGCCTTGGGTGTCAGTTCATCAAACTATATTAAGTACGTATTTACACTTCTCCCAGCTGAGAAAAGCATTCAAGCATGTAATTAAGTCCTATCTAAATCAGTGGAATTTAAGTACAAGCCTAAAGTTAAACATGTTGAAATGCCCTGCTGGACGGGGAAGAGTTGCTGGGCAGAGGCTGCAAGGCCCATCTGTGTTTGCCATTTTGGGTGGGCAAGTGTGATGTGAGAAGCCAGGTGTAAAAGCAGCCCCTTGCCAACACAAGTGCTGTGCTCTCTGCTCTTGGAGCCTTCCCAGTCCTGCCAAAACAGCTGTTTATTTGGGGGGTGTTTTTTGTGATTTGGTGTGGGAGAAAAAATGGACTACGCACGATTTAATATGAATCCAGCAGAAGCCACTTTATTTCCCTCCAAGCACCCTTATTATACACTGTGCTCCCCTCGTCTAGGCGTCCACACATTACATGATTGGTAAAGTAATACACACACATAAAACATGGAATGATTTAATTGGATCTTTGGCTTTGTTCACTCGGCTACCGTGCATCTATTCACACAAATCATCAGACAGTATTCTATCTCTTGTTTACCTTCTTCTATGGTGCTATTTCTGTCTTCGAAGAATCAATATTCTCTCGCTGTGTACATTCTTTACGTGCTCTCCTCACTTTTTCCCATGGTTAGTGCACAGGTGTCCATTTTCTTGCAAAACCTCTATCTCCACAGTTTGGTTTGGGGTTTTTTTCCTGGCCTTTTATCCATTGTGCCTTGGCCTTGGTGAAACACAATCCTGGAGCAGGAGTGGAGCCAGCCCAGCGCCGCTGCAGCCGCCACCACCCTGGTACCCTGGAGCCCAGCCCAGAGCTGTGCTGTGACACCCAGGGTTTCCCTGCCATGGGGCTGGCAGTGAGTTTGCTGCCTTGGTGAGGAGCAAAAACCAAACTAGAGTGTTTTGACTCCACCCCAAATAATGGTACAGTTATTATAAATATACCCCTGCTGTGCCTCAGGACAGGAGGAGCTGCAGGGTGACACCGTGGCCATACAGCTGGTCCCAGGGGAGATAAGGAATGGGCTATTAGCAGTATAAGGCACCTTCCTACCACTATCTCTGTGTTTGCATGAGTAGTTATAACCAGTGTAATTGTATTGATTTTAAAAAACACCGCATTAAAATAATTATACCCTTTGGTATAATTATGCACCACTTTATGGAGGCCTTTAAATCAAGGTAAATCTTAAAACTAAAAGAGTGTTGGGCTCGATCTTTTGTTATGGTTAAGAACTAGTGAAATAAACTCTTAAATAGGGGAGCAGGGTGGAGCCTGAACGCAGCTGTGGGAAATCCGAATCAATATTTTGGATTTTTTTTTTTGTTAGCTGTGACTTAACCCTTCACTGGACATCCATGTCCTGGTTCCTGACTCTGTTAATAGACTTAGTGTGCTGTTGCTTTTTAGGCCACAGAGGTTGAGAAAAGAGGAGTAAACACCATTGCTTTCACAGCAGAGAAAAACTCAAGAAGAATTACAGCTGGAGCAGGCATTTCCCCTCGGCCTTGTGCTGCGGTGACCTTGTCCCTCTGGCACCTGCCCACCCCCTCAGTCTGCCTCCCGGACAGGACAAGGGGAGAAAATAACACCAAAAATCTTGTTGATCAAGGTAGAGGCAGGGAGACTGCTTACCAGTTACTGACACAGGCAAAACAGATTCGGCTTGGCAGAAAGTTAATACAGAGCCAGTTAACCCAGGTTTGGATAGTGAGAAACGAAGCCAAATTCAAACAGCTTCTCTCCAGGCTCAGCCTGGCTCCATCATTCCCAGCTCCTCTAAGCCCTGCTCTCCCCAGGGGGATGCTCAGTCCATCACAGCTCTTCCCTGCTGTTCCTTCCTCCCCATCTCTTGAGGCTCCTCATGGGCTGCAGTCCTTCAAGAGCTGCTCTAGTGCAGGTTCGTTGCCATGAGCTCATTTTTGGAGTCAGACTTGCTGTGCACCCTGTACCTAATGAATGTCTCCCTCTAGGTCAAGTGGCTTCTCATTTTGGAGGTTGAAGCCATCTGCTAGATTTGCTGTTGAGCTTGGCATTACTGTTGGGCCACTGCAATCCTCATTATCTACATCCCTGCGGCATTAAGAGCAAACAAAATAAGCTGGAACATTTCAAGTCTTGTGCTTGAAATAGTTTAAATTTTACCTTACATTCAGATATTAAAATGATTTGGTATTTTTTTTTAATAACAGTTTCTTCCCAGGGTTTCAGCACTTTTCTTTTATCTCCTTTATGCTCATTTTCACCTGTCTTTTGTGCAGCCCTTCCACTCATCAAAGCCCTAATGAGATTTAAAAGTGAGATTGGTTAGCAGGGAATGAAGTAAGTGTTACAGGGGTCATTTGTGAGTAGCTGAATAGTTTTGACTTCAGATTTCTTTAGCAACTATTTTGAATTTCAAATTCAAAGAAGAGGAAGAATTAAAAAAAAAAAAAGAAGAATGTAGAGAGGCTACAGGAACAGAACAGCTGCCTGATCCCCGAGCTGGATCTGCCCATGTGCTGTTAGCCTGGCTCAGCCAAGGGGTTGCTGTTCATGCCTGATCTGTTCTGGACTAACATCTCTTTATAAAAATGTAGATTATACCCTCCCCAATTAAGCAGAACAGTAAAAAGAAATTGAATATTTACCTGCTGCTCTCAACTTAGGTATTTTTTTATTCCCAGCTAACTAGTGTGGAGGTACCTTTCTTTTTCTCCAGAAGATTCTGTGTGGCACAAGACCTTTGAGATCTGGAAGTGCTTAATAATCTCACTCAGCCTACAGTGCTGCCTTTCATCTGAATTTAACTTGCAGCATAAGGCTGTAAATGAGTTTGTGAGTATTTCAGTCAGAAAAAAGTATAGCTCTGTAGTAATTTCAGTTACTGGAGAATGACCTACCAAGGAGGGGCCCTGACTGATGAGTTGATGATTTCCTCTGTTTAATATGGTGCAACATCAGCTTGCTGCACCCAAGAGATGACGAGAAATCAGTGTCTCTGCAAAGAGGCTCTCCCAGTAAATCATGGGCCTGTCGTGGTTAGGTGAGGTAAGTTTTGGAGGCATCAGAGCCACAGCAGTCCTCTTGAAACAGCATCTTCTCTGTGATGGATCTTGGGGATTCTTCCACTGCTGCAAAGAAGCATTTGCCACTTGTTTTTTGTCTCTTCCCTCAAACACTGCCAGTTGCTCTTGACAACAGAGATTCAGCGGCAGGCGATGGGCACTGCTTTCCTGGAGATGTGATGGCTGGCAGCTTGGGATTGCAGCTTTTCCTCTGGTGATTAAAATTAATCTTACTGACACTTTCAATGGATGGGATGTTTCCCAGTGTATTATAAGAGGGAACAGGTAGTGCTTGTCAGACAGTAAAGGTGTTTCAGATACCTGTGCACTGACCTCTCCAAACCTGGTCTTTAGACGTACTAACACTAGGTCTGGCTCTTCCAGGTGGTTCCAATGCATACTGTGTATTCTTCTTACTGTGCCTGTTTATGTACTGTTCAGATTTTTGGATTGAATTAATGTTCCCTTTTACCCATAGGTCTGTTCTTTTGCATTTAATTACGTGGCTTTGTGCTGGGTTTCTTCTGAATTGTGCTTGCTGATGCTTGAGGTGGGGGGGGTAAGTCATATGGATGGTTAGGCTCAGATTCTTTTTCTGTAAATTTCTTTTAAAATAAGCTGAAGTTGAAGCAAGTGCAGAAAAACTTTGCCTTTTCATCAGCTACATGAGCAGCTGTGTCTTGAGGAACTGGGTTCTGCTGATGTGTCCACTCCTGCCTTTCAGGATGAATGATGAGTGGTGTATTACTGAAGGCAACAGCACAAACTCTTTATATTTGGTTGCACTCATAAAATTGTGTGTTATTCCCCCTCTATTTTTTTGCATTTTGCTGACAGCTCTTGGTAAAGATGATGTCAGTAGGAAGTGAAGGTGCAAACACTGCATATCTTTAGAATTACATAGAATGAAAGGCAATGTTGTTTATGAGCAAATAATGTTGTTCCTCTTTTCTTTTGAGACTTTAACGAATCGTCCAAATGGTAGAGACTTTGTATAAACTGTCTTGGGCTGTTATTGACATGAAATAGTGGATTACAACCATGAACCATCAACAATTTTAGTTATTTTTGACAATGTGAAAGAAAAATATTTTGTGGTATTATATTACAACATGCAGTGATTAGGAGTAATAGCCTTGCCATAATTTCGTGAGTGTTACCTATGATTATAAAAAACACAAAAATATCCCTGGTGTTGATACATGGGCATGCTGAATGTGTGGTAGTGTGCTGGGATCTACCCCAGGGTCCCTCTTCTGTATTCATAGCTGTCTGAGATTGGGGAAAAAAGATAATTTGGCTGATTTTTCCTTGTGTCACTGCCATAGAATTTCCTAAAGGTCATGTATGCATCGGAGGGATGTCTGGCAAGACGACTCAGGCTTTTCCCTGCCCATAGGCACGTTTTGTTCTTTCCTGGCTGCAGTTCTGTGCTCTCACAGTGTTGGAGATGCCTCTTCATCCCTCCACATGACCCCAGGGGGAACTGCTGGCTCAGAGCAAATTCAATAAAGTCTGTCTCCACCTAAAGGTGGGGACCCCCATGCAGATCCACTTTGCAGAGAGGGGCTTGTGTTGAGGGAGCAGCCCAGGGTCTGCAGGGGGGTGGCTGGAGAGGGAAGCTGAGAGGTTGAGGAGCTGCTGGGGCAGGAGCACCCTCAGCTTTCCCAGGGTGGCAGGAACAGCCACATCCAGAGCCTCGACACCACAGCCTGGTGGCTGGATGCTCATGTTCTTCTATTCCTGTCGGCTCCATCTCGCTGAAAATATGGGAAGTTAAAAATCCATTAGCTGATTCTGCCATAAAGCCAGGCTTTTCCTGTTCCTTGCTGAATCTTACACTAGGGCAGCAAAAAAAGCTGCCTGAACTCGGTAAATATCACTTTAATAACAGTGTAATAACAAATAACACTGTAATTTTATATTGACAATTTATGCTTCTTATATTTTTTAGACTCTGGACCAAGAAAGTATGGTAATAACTGGTGTCAATTTAAATAAAGGAAGGACATAATCATAACCTTTGAAATAACTGGAACTTTTTATGTACTTTGCAAATATATTCTCTGAAAGGTTATGCTAGCGCTTTAGCTAGACACAGAAATTTTAGTGTCTTTCTCCTCATAATTTCTTCTGTAGCGTTTTCTTTTTATTAGTATAATTATTGCAGGTTAGCACTGCTATCATTTTCTCCTTTCATGGCTCTGTAGCATGCTATTATTTTCAGGAAGCGAAAAATAGGTGTCTTTAATAGTGCCATTACTGTTCTTCAGCCTTTAAATTTCCTATAAAAAGCTAGTTAAGGGGTATGATCCTAGTGTTAAAATCGCTCTCCATGGAATGCAATGAGATGATTTATAACATAAATATAAACCCTTAATAGGCACCCAAAATGGCAACCCTCAGAGATTTAGTAGCACCAGTACTAAGCTTTTGATCACTTTAACAGTACCTTCCTAGAATTTTTATGCAGAGAAAGAAAATTTATTTCCTTGGCAATGGATCTCTGGGCATCAGCTTGTCCATGTTTCATTCTGTTGCCCTGGAATTTAGGTAATTTATTGACAGTATCGAGATGTAGGAAAGGCAGTCCTGGGGGTTTAGGATGTTGGCAATGAAAATTCAGATCAGTTTAGAAGGAGCTGATGCTTTTCATGCACAAAATTATTTGGTGTTTGTTACCCATACCTGGGAATTTGTTGCTGTGAGTGGCACCAGTTGGCAATTGAGTAGCTGGAGCTCTTGGAGCTGTGGTGGAGATAACGAGGCAGCTCAAAGCTTTAGGGCAGGGATTTTTGGTGGTTAAAGGTTTCTGACTGGTTGGTCATGTTTTTCCAATAGTTTTTAGTGGTTCTGCTCACCTCATCCTGCCAGCACAGTGCAGCTGCTCTTCCCCTGCAGCCCTGCATGACTTAACCAGTCATCTGCCAGGGCAGCGTTTCTGTGCCTTCCTCTCCTGTGCAGAAAGATAGCTGCTAAGTTAATTGCTTTCTCTGCCAAGGAAGGGTGTATTTATTTTAAGTTATTCGGGTTAGCTGACCTTTGTGTGAGGCCCCATTTGGTTGCAGTAAGGTCAGGGGCAGGAGGCCCTTGGCAGCCTAGCAGTTGCTCTGTTATCCTCCACCTACAAGTAATGAAGTCTGCCCTGTTCTGAGTTGGGTAATAATTAGTTCCCCAACTACCTTTCTCTGTGTCCTCTCTCAAGTTTCAATGCAGCAACACAGAGCTGAGTGTTTGGTCTGAATCTGAATCATCTCATTATTTTGAATGCTGAGGAATGTGTTAGTGCTACCTGTTGTGCTTTTGCCCTGTCCATCTGCCCAATCCTCTGCAGTATGTAGGGCTGGACACTCATCCCCCCAGAAACTTGGTAACCAGTAGTTGGGGGAAAAAAAAAACCCACAAAGATACGGTTTCACAAAATGTGTGGCAGTGTTTAAGATGGGAATGTTTCAATACCAAACGTTTCCAGATTTCATCAGAAATTCAGGTAACTGACCTCATTTGCTGTCAATATTTACTCAAACAGCTGAGAAAATACTTGTTCTCTAAGCTGCTGGAATATTAATTTCACTGCAGATAATGTTCAGTTTTGCTGTTTCCCTTTGGCATTTCTTTATTTGCTGCCAGTAAACCCCTAACTTCCCACCCTTAGCCAGGGCTTAGTACTTAGATGAGTGTTAGTCTACACCTAAAGTTGCAGTCATGACTTTTTTAGCCATGACATTTTTTAGCCTTTGGAAGAAGCAAATGTTAGGAAACTAATTTCCTCCCCACGCAGCTGTGTTCAGAAAGCTGCTAGTGAAAGCTATTGATGCTAAAATAACACTGAATTTTTAAACAAGTGCTTCATCCTGTTATACACAATATGGTGTTCTTTTAAAGTTATGAAATAATGTAAAGATTCTTTTTCAGCTTTTATTGCTTGCATACCATGAAACCATAGAGACGTATAAGCTTGTTTGGCTGTGCTATATCTTCAAGCTAATTGCTAAGTTAACATAGCTGCAATGTAGAACCTCCAGCAGCTCTGCAAGCAAGCCTAATTGTTTGATATTTTAGTTTTCCATCCCATTTCGGTTGCTGGTGTTTGTTTCCGCAAGTCTGCGTGTCATATTCATAAAGCCGTATCAGAATATTTTCCGTTTTCTTTTAAGAACATTGTTTTTATTACTGTATTTCTGGTATAAACAGTGCATTCATCACCAGGATATTCTCATATGCCAACTCAAGAAATTAAAAGCATCTGGGAAAGATCAGCTAAATGTTCTGACCTGTCCCTTTCAATTACTTTACAGTTTATATTTTCCAGTATAACCGAGCCAGAGCCGCATGTATTCAATGTCTAAATGTTTGTTTTACTCTGAGACGAGGAGAGGGAAGTCTTTTTTGAAGACCCACCATTTAACAGTCAAAGCCGGCTCTGTTATTCCTTCTTTGTATGCTGGAAAAGCCTCAGGTGGGATTAGGAGGTCGCTGCTGTGCCCTGCGGGTCCCGACCTCCCAAAATCAGGTGTCTCTGGGACAGACAGGGTACAGAGGGAGGGCTGAGGTGTCCAGGACTACCTGGCATGTAGGCAGCAGGGTCAGGCTTGTCATCACTTCTGTCTCAGCTGATGTGCTGAGGGTGAGTTTTGCGTGCCAGGTGCAGTGCCCAGGGAGCACAATTTGGTGGGCTGATGTCACCAGGACTGGTGTTCTGCCCCAAATTCATGGAGATCTCTCAGGGATGGGCCGCTGGAGGTCTCCTCCTGCTCCTATGCCGGTGGCAAGGTAGGACAGAATAAAACCTATAAAATATCTCTGAAAAACTTTCCAGAAGTGGTGGCAAATATGAAGGAAATGCCAATGCAAGGTTTATTAGGAGCTTTCTCTGGAAAACATTTAAATAATTCTTTTATGGCTATGAGCAATTCTGCCAGCCCAACACCAAGCAGATAAGTCGCTCTGTTCCTTGTCCCAAATGTATGCATTTTAAATGGGAAAGTCACACCTCAGATCCAAGTCCCCAAACTATATCAGGTTTCCCGTGACAGGGAAGTGTTGCTGTGCAAACAGAGCCATGTGTCACCATCATGTGTTAATGACACCTCTCACTGGGTACGGTGACTTCAGACACAGCAGCTCAGTGTGTGGGTTAGCAGAGCTCTGCAGGAAGGAATGATCCCCTGTACTTAACGGGGGGATGAGGCAAAATCTCCCCTCTGCAGGGGAACCAAGAAGTGCTGCTGAGAATCAACAACTAGGCTCGGGATGTTTCCTAGCACCAGAGCCTGTAATGCTGGAATAAATTTTGCTTTTCTTTCTGTGTGATGTTGAGCTGAGCCAACATCTGTGTCACATTTCTATCAAATATGGTTAAAACCTGTCAGTTTTGAGCCTTGCTGCATCACACATCTGTAACAGGAACTGTTTGGGCTGAACTGAGCCAGGCAAGCAGTGTGATCTGTCATCATGCTGAAATGAATAAAGGAGACACTTTGTTCTCCTCATGCTTTGGGGCACTGCTGAATCTCTGTCTGATAAACCCTTTGCTCATTGTTGTGGGATTGCCTGATGTCCTGCTCTTTGGGAGAGAGTGGCCAGTCATTTGGGGATAGACAATTGTGCTCTGACATTATCTTATGCTGCAAATCTGTGGGGAAAATAAAATGCATTAGCTCTGATCGAACAAGTTCAAGAATGTTCCTTGAACTTGGAGAAAATCTGGAAAGCTCTGGAAATGCAGTTTTGTCAGAAAACCTGTTGAAATATCATGGTCTGGTTATCTCTTGAGTTCTTAAACACAACAGAGAAATTTGTCTCTGAGGTGCCTTGCTTGCAGATACAGGTACTTGAAGAAAATCACATTGAAAGATATGGGGTGCAGGGAGCTCTCCCAAATTTCCTATGTAGTGAAGTTGAACTTCCTTCAGTTTAATTATTAAATACAAACGGTTTCTTCACAGAAAGAGAAGCATAAATATGCAGAACTGAGTGTTTTGTAGATACTTTGATTAGATTGATGGATACGTATTCCTTTCAGCTTAAGCCAGACCTCTACTCCAAAGGCCCATGGCATGTTTGCATAATTAAAATGCAATTAAAAACTTCCAGGAGAAGAAATTTCATAGAGCTTCACCTGAGCAATCCAGGGAGCCAGGACAGGTTGTTTGGCGATATTAGATATTTTTCCTCATCTCTTGATGATTTTTTTATGTGCATTAAGAGTTCAACCCTAAGCCTACTAAACTTTTCTTCTGTTGCCACTAGTAGCAGAATTGAAAGGTATTTGGGGGGGGGGGAAGGGGGCACAGTTTTTGTGGAATGAAATGTGGCCATTCTTAGCTCTCATAGTTTCCTGGACATTTGCACTTGGGCTGTTTGATTTGGATGGATTCCTATTGCTGCTTGAAGATGTCAGTAAAGAGCTGTGGTGTGTTTTACTGATGCTTTCTTTTTAGTGTTGTGGGTTTTGTCCCTTGTGGAGGCTTTATACATTAATACCTTTTTAAAATGAGTATAATCCATCTATGACTGCAGCTGAGGACTTCATGGCAGCTGTATGGATTCTGCCTCGATCCCTGTGGATTCCAGATAGTTCTAGGCTTATAGGTTTGTTCCTATTTACTGCAGAGACTTGCACCAAAAACATTTAATACCTGAGCAGAGCCTCAGGGGTCTGTTCACATCTGATACCAGTTGATCCAGATGGAAAGGAACTGCAGATTCGATGTGAGTGCAACACGGGGGAAAATGAAGTTTTCCCTGGATGCTGCTCTGGGACTCAGACCAGAGCCAAGCTACACACACTGCTTGAGGCTCGCCTGTGCACATCCCCTACCTGTCACCTCCTGCCGGGGCTGAGTCTTAGCTCCATGAACTGTGTGAGACCCCAGAGCAGGGGAGGGTGCTCCAGGAACATGTGCCATCCTTGTGTCCCAGAGAGCTTTTCCTGTGGGAAGGAGGACCCTTAGGTGGTGTGCGAGAGAGAAGGGAAAAAAAAAAAAGAGTGAATGGGCTGAGATCATCAAGGCAAAGGAGAAATATTGCATTTCAAGGCGTGAATCTGGTACCACTAACTAATGTGACGGCTTGGGATTTATTCCCATGGATGATGGTATCCAAACGGCAGCATAGATGTTATGTTACTCAT
>VWPU01000166.1:647-13800 GCA_013398955.1 Callaeas wilsoni | reverse complement strand
TCCCCCTCCTTTTCCCCTCCTTTTCCCCTCCTTTTCCCCTCCTTTTCCCCTCCTTTCCCCCCTGCCTTTCTTCTTTGCTTTTTCCCCTCCTTTTCCCCCATTTTCCCCCCTTTCCCCCCCTTCCCACCTCCTTTTTCCTCCCGGTGGGGATTTGGCGTGCTGGGACGCCTGGTGTCCCCCCAGAGCGGGCTGCTCAAGCTCCATCCCGACTTTTCCTGTCCCTGCCCTCAGCTGGACCAGCTGGTGATCGACTCGGCCGTGGAGAAGAGGGAGATGGAGCACAAGCACGCGCTGATCCAGCAGAGGGTGAGTCCCGGTGCCAGCCCGGTGCCAGCCCGGTGCCACCGCTGCCAGCTGCCATCCGCTCAGGGGCCTGGATGTCACCGAGGGCCTCGTGGCTGCTGCCACCTCCAGCTGCCTCCAGTTCAGGATTTTCCTGACTCTTCTGGATGCGGGAGGGACCGGGACACACCAGGACCCCTCGGGTCTGGGCACCTGGGTGGGTTTTGTTGAGCTGTTTTGGCTCTTCCTTCCCCTTTCGCCTCCCCCCTTTGCTGCTGAGGGTGTGGGGAACTCTGGAAATGCCTCTGAGACGGAGATGTGATTTGCGAAAACCACTGCAGAGCGGAGCTGGTTTTGGGGAGGGGGGAAAACTCTTCCCTGCCACCCCCTCTCGCAGCTCCGAGCGGAACATCCTCACCGCAGCTCAGGATTTCAGATTTCCTGCCTGGAATTGTCCCGAGCTGCTTTTCGGCCCCTCCGCGCTGCTGCTCCTCCCCTTGTGATGGCCCAGGGCCCTCCGCAGCCCCGATTTAAAATCAGGAATCTTCAAGCTGAGCCTTCCGTGGGGCAGCATCTCCGCCTAACCCGGGCTCAAGATTTTCCGCCCTCTCCCAACCCGAAGGCTGCAGAAACATCGAACTAATTGATTTTTCTTTCCCTCCTCTTCTCCCCGCGTTGCTGCCTGGCCCTGCAGACCCTCCTGCAGGTGAGTACCCACCTGGATTTCCTTCCCCCGGCACCTTTATTTATTCCTCAGGATTCCCTGCTCTGGGTATTTACTGAAAGCAGCTCCAAGAAGCCTTGGCCTGGCACCAGTGGGGTTGGCATTTCAAAGCCCAGCTGGAAGTGAGCTTGGCTTCACCCTCACTAAAGGTGTTTAAAACAGAAAAAGAGATTTTAATTCTTTGTGTGACAGTCACCCGTGGCTCGGCGCTGAAGTGACAACGACCCTTGGCTGATTTTTTGGCTCCTTGGGGACTTGAGGAGCTCGGGTTTGGCTGGGATGAATCCACATCTGGCAGGCACTCCCAGGGATCGATATTCCCCCTCGGAGGGGATCTCAGCGGCCCCTAATGCTCTCCCTCAGAAACCTCACAGCCCCTGAAATGGAAATTTGAAATCTGAGGAGCGGCATTCCCTGGGAATGGCCCGGGCATGGATGAAGGGCTCTGAGGGAGGGGTGAATCCATTCGTGACCCCTCAGCTCCCCCGGAGCCGTGACTTCATCCAAGGGGAAAATCTCTCCAGCGTGGGTTTTTCCCTTCCGCCTCTCCCTGGACCAGCAGGGAGCGAAGGTTCCCAGAGGGACAAGCAGCAATTAGTCTCCATCAGGAAGGGACCTGAACATCCTCACTGCAATTTAGGATTTAAATTTTCCTGCCCAGAGCTGTCCTGAGCTGTTTTTTAACCCCTCTGTGCCGCTGCTGCTCCCTTGGTGACAGACCAGGGCCCTCTGCAGCTGCCCCAGGGGAGCAGAGCCTCGATTTTGGATACAAATCTTCAAGCTGAGCCCACAAAACCCTCTGGTCTCCGGAAAAATTTGGAGATTGTTGTGCTTAATTACTGTGGTGGCACAAATATCTTTATTTCCTCATTAGTGTCTTCCCAAGCAGCCTGCTGAGGGAGGAAATGTGGGTTAAATAATGTTTTTTAAGTGTTTTTGGGGTGGGGAACTGTGATTTTGAAGGCAGGGAATTGGATTGTCCTTGGCTCTCTGAGAGCCAAGTTCAGAAGGAAGTGGTCCGTGGCATTTTGTTTCGTTGTTGTTTTAATTAAAAGAAATCCGGTGGGAAAGAAAAACTCATCCCAAATCTGTTTTCTTTTGATGCTGTAATTTAGGTAATGTGGAAAACACAGAGCTGGGAATTTTTCACAGTGGGGAAGGAGGAGAGAAATGGGAATATTTAAAGCAGTGCTTGCTCACAGGTCCTGATTTTGCTGAATCCTTGCACTGCACCAAAACTGAGGGGACAGCGGGAGATGTTAGACTGGGAATTAGGGAAAAATTCTTCACTGAGAGGGTGCTCAGGCATTGGAAGAGGTGGAACCACCACCCCTGGAGTGCCCAGAAAATGTGTGTATGTGGGACCTTGGGGACGTGGTTTGGGGGTGAGCAGAGCAGTGCTGGAATTAATGATCCTGGAGAGCTTTCCCACCTTTAATTCCATGATTTTAAGGACACAGGGCTATCCAAAAGCTCCTTCCCAGCCCTATACCCATTCCCAGTCTGGAGCAGTTTGGGAATCGAGTGTGGAGAGCCAGGGCAGAGCTCTGATCCAGCTGGTGGAGAACAAACCAGGGCCCATCTGGCACTTCCAGGGCCCATTCCTGGGGCTGGAATTGGTGACCACTGATTCCTGGGGCTGGAACTGGTGGCCACAGCAGTCCTGGGGTAATGGCCGGAAGTAATGATCTTTCCCACCTTTAATTCCACGATTTTAAGGACGCAGGGCTATCCAAAAGCTCCTTCCCAGCCTGGAGCAGTTTGGGAATCAAGTGGAGAGCCAGGGCAGAGCCTCATTGAGCCCAGCTGGTGGAGAACAATCCAGGGCCCATCTGGCACTTCCAGGGCCCATTCCTGGGNCCTGGGGCTGGAATTGGTGACCAATGATTCCTGGGGCTGGAACTGGTGGCCACAGCAGTCCTGGGTTAATGGCTGGAAGTAATGATCTTTCCCACCTTTAATTCCACGATTTTAAGGACACAGGGCTATCCAAAAGCTCCTTCCCAGCCTGGAGCAGCTTGGGAATTCATTGTGGAGAGCCAGGGCAGAGCCTCATTGAGCCCAGCTGGTGGAGAACAAACCAGGGCCCATCTGGCCCTTCCAGGGCCGGTTCCCGCGGCTGGAATTGCTGCCCAGAGCCTGGCTCTGCTCCAGGGATCCGGGCAAGGCGCACAAGCCAGGCTCTGTTGGGTCACCGGGAGCGCATCCTGCCCTGCTCCCGGCTGTTCCCTCCTCCCCGCCAGCTGTATGGTAATTAACCCAGCTCCGAGCTGATTGCCTCTCAACGGGAGGCTCGGGCAGGGCGAGCAGGTGGTCCCCGGGGGCCACCGAGCGTCCTTCGCTCTGTGACAGAGCCAGAGCTCCCCGGAAGGGAGGGAGAGGAGGAGTAAAGGAGAAGGGGCTGCGAAGGAGAAATCCCTCCTTCGCTGCCAGCCCACGGGGCTGAGCGGAGATGCTGCTCTAGGAAGAGGGAGAGGACACGGAGCTGCTCCTGCTCTCCAGGAAAAGCAGCGGAGCCTCCTTCCCTCCCTTCCCAGCTGGCAGCATGAAGATTTTCGGCAGGCTGGAATATCTCCTGGTAAGGAAAATCCCTCAAGGGAGGAAGTTTAGGGGTTGTTTTTGCCGTGTGAACGGGGATTGTGGCTGTGGGACTCTGCTGATGCGACCCAAAGCCAAGCTCAGCTTTTCTGCTGGGTTTATCCCTGGCTTTGGGAGAGCTCCGGAGCCGGGAACAGCTCCCTGCGCATCAGCTGCTGGCAGGGAGAGCCTCTGGCATCGGGAAAACCGGGAGACAAAAGGGTCTGAGAGTGGGATTGGGCCGGTGCAGAGCTCTCCTCCAAATTCCCAAATTCCGGCTGCCTCCGCGAGGTTGGGATTGTCCATGGAATTTACAGAGCCGGAGAGAGAAAAGCTTGGGATTTATGCACCAGGAGAAAACATGTGAATGAGGTGGGGGTGTGTGTGCATCTCTAGGGAATGGGAATATTCCTCGGGAATTATTTTGTTTGGAATCAAGCAGCCAAACTGGGCACAATTCCTGATTCCCCTCCAGGAGTTCTTTTCCACCCCTGGCCGTGTAAATAATGCAGTGAGAGTGGAAATGATGTCATTGTTCAATACCGAGCATTATCGATCACTCAGAGAGGAATCTTTGGGATAAAAGCCTTTGTCTTCCAAGAGGGAAAGCATTCCCTGTGTTGTTGCTGCTCCTAAAAGGTAGTGGTTGAAAACAAAATGATAGAATAATAAAAATAATGTGGAGGTTTGGTGGTAAGAAACATTTTTAACATTTTTTTGGAATATCTAAGCCCATCTGAACTGAAATGATTCCCTGCCCATGCTTGCTGGAGGTTTGGGGGGTGGTGTTTTCTATCTGTCAAAATCAAGTCACTGCACAGAAAATTCCGTTTTATCCGGCATTATCTCCGCCTGGAATGGATGACTGAGGGAATAACGCTGTGGCTTCTCAGGGAATTTCAGGGAGGATCGCTCTTGCCACAGAGACTGTGTTCATTTCACAGGTTTTTAAGGAGGTGTCGGTGTTTCAGAGAGAGGTTTGAGCTGCTTTCAGCCAGGGGTTGTGATTTTTGGGCTGGGAATGAACCTCTAAGTGAGACCTCCCTACTCCAGTGGGTATGGAAAGCTGCTTCCTTGGAAAATCCCCTCCCGGAGAGATTCCAGGCTGATTCCAGCTTCACTCTTCGCATGGAATCTGTTCCCTGGAGCTGGAGGGGTTTTGATTTAATTGGTCGTTTTCTTCGCACAAGAAATATTTTTGCACAAAATGCTCCTTCCAGAGGGGCAATCGGAGGAGCTCATCCGGGTCTGGGCTGGAAGCAATCCCTGCTCCCAACATGGAACTGGACAGGGAATTTCCTGGATGGGCCACGAGGCCACCTGCAAATTGGATTTTCTCCCTTTTTTTAATCTCTTTTCCTTTTAATTCTTTCCTGAGCCCATCTGTGCCCGTGCTGGGTTTTTAATTGCCATTTCCTGATCCACATGAATGTCCTTTTTTTTTTCCCCCCATCCCTCTGGATGTGTCCCTGGGAATGTGTCCCTTCATTGTTGCTCCCATGGAAACCACGGTGAGGTCATTCCCGAAGGGATCTCAGCTCCCAGGCTGGGAACTAGGGGTGACAGCACCAGGGACAGGATCCCTGGGATTTCCTGGGAGGCAGGGAAGGGAAGCAGAGATCTGCTGTCTAATTCGGGAATGTGTCAGGTTTGCTGGAGCAGAGTGTGATCCCTCCTGGCACTGGTGTTGCTGTTGGAGCCAAATCCACTCGGATCCCAATCCTGGGAAACCTTTTCCGTGTCAGGAATTCGCTCCTGTGGCACAGACACGGAGGTGCTGAATGCAGGGGAATAAACCAGAAACCCAAACTTGCCCCTTTCCCGTGCCTTGTGGTGAGGGGGAAAACTCAGGAGAAGGGTGTTTAGTAAAATCCTGCATTTCAGGGATAAATATTGCTGTATCTTAGGGATAAATGTGGATGTTTTAGAAGGGAAAGGAGAAAGAAGGAGAAGAGGTTTTCCACTGCATCCCTTGGGAGTCACCCCAGATGCAGCCAGGACCTTTCCATTATTCCCAAGAATTAACAGGATCCAAATTTTTCAAGGAACAAAACAGATGCAGGGACACGTGAAAAGCAGATTTGGCACTTCAGAGGGTTCACATGGCACTGCTCTTGCTGTTGGAGCCAAATCCACTCGGATCCCAGTCCTGGGAAACCTTTTCCGTGTCAGGAATTCGCTCCCGTGGCAGAGACACGGAGGTGCTGAATGCAGGGGAATAAACCAGAAACCCAACCTTGCCCCTTTCCCGTGCCTTGTGGTGAGGGGAAAAACTCAGGAGAAGGGTGTTCAGTAAAATCCTGCATTTTAGGGATAAATATTGCTGTATCTTAGGGATAAATGTGGGTGTTTTAGAAGGAAAAGGAGAAAGTGGGAGAAGGGAGGTTTTCCCTTGGATGCAGCCAGGACCTTTCCATTATTCCCAAGAATTAACAGGANAGCCAGGACCTTTCCCTTATTCCCAAAAATAGACAGGATCCAAGTTTTTCAAGGAACAAACCAGGTGCAGGGACACGTGAAAAGCAGGTTTGGCACTTCAGAGCGTTCACATGGCGCTGCTCTTGCTGTTGGAGCCAAATCCACTCGGATCCCAGTCCTGGGAAACCTTTTCCGTGTCAGGAATTCGCTCCCGTGGCAGAGACACGGAGGTGCTGAATGCAGGGGAATAAACCAGAAACCCAAACTCGCCCCGTTCCCGTGCCTTGTGATGAGGGGGAAAACTCAGGAAAAGGGTGTTTAGTAAAATCCTGCATTAAAATATGGCAGGGAAAGGAGAAAGTGGGAGAAGAGGAGGTTTTCCCTTGGATGCAGCCAGGACCTTTCCATTATTCCCAAGAATTAACAGGATCCAAATTTTTCAAGGAACAAAGCAGAGGCAGGGACACGTGAAAAGCAGGTTTGGCACTTCAGGGGGCTCGTCCTCACTGTCTGTGTGCCCACAGCCCACCACGAGCGCCGTGGGCAGGGATCATCTCCTCACAGAGAGTCCAAACCACGGAATCAGCTCTCAACGAGCGTTCTTGTCATTTTTTTCCCCAGAGATTTGTCCTCTTTGCAGTGGCTGTGGGGAGAAAATTCCCCGGCTGGGCCAGGGCAGGAGTTGAGTGTAGGAACCCCGTGGTTTAAGATGGAATTTTCCCAGTTTCCCTAGTTTCACCTTCCAGCTCCCTGAGCCGTTTCTGTCCATCTCTCTTTAGGCCTCGGCCTGGCTGAGAACAGGAAAATTAACCCGATCAAAGGGATAAAGTTGGATTTTTCTCTCCCCTTTGCCTTCGTTTGTGTCTCACCACTCCCCGTGGCTTTGTGGCCAGGATTTCAGGAGCTCCCAGCAGTGGGGTGGAACAAAGTGGCCCCGGGGCTCCGCATCCCCGGGCTACTGGGCAGACTGGTCCTGCTCCCTTCATTCCTACCCGATTTCCAAACCCACCGCCCAGCTCTGGGCACTGCTCTGCCCTCAGCCGCCCCTCAGGAATTCTCTTGGTGGCACTGGAGGACTTAAACCGGTGGAAACACGAGCAGGGTTTGGCCTGGGGAGCTTCAGTGAGACGTGAGCAGAGCTTGGCCTGGGGCACCCCCGCTGAGCCATCTTAGGTGCGCGTTTTGGGATGGAACGTTCCAGAAGTGCAGCTCGGGGATCTCCCGAAGGCAGGGAACGCCTCCACGGGCCTTCAGCCGCCCGGCTCCGGCCATTCCATGGATGGGGCGCCGCCAACTCAGGCTCAGCCGGGTTAACCTCACACCTGCCTTGACCGCACTGGTTCGTACTGGGTTTACTGGAGGCGCGTGAGGCCCGGCTGTTCCTCCCGCGCTCCTCAGGGTCCATCCCCCTCTCCACCACAGCTGAAGGGGGCAGGAGATTGGATTCACACCCTCCCGCCAGTTTTTCCCGTGCCCCACGGCGAGGCGCAGTGCAGCGGGCGCTTTTTTAAGGCGTTTCACCCTCGCTGAGCTTTTCGGGACGCTCGCCTCGCTCACGGCGGGCGGGCGCCGACACAAATCGCTGCAGATCCTCGCTGCACACCCAGAATTGGCACCTGGGAGCCGCCCCGCGAAAATCGGGCGTCCATGAGCTGGAGAAAATCCTCTCTGGGCTTTGTTGGCCACGCGGATGTGAAAGATCCCAGAGGGATTCGCCCCCAGAAAACGTGAGGCAGGAAAATTGGAGGAGAAAGCTCCTTAATTGGGTGCCTGGCAGCGCTTGCCGGGGTCTGACCCGGCGTCCTGCTGCCTTTCCAAGGAGCTCCTCCATCCCATCCCGTTGGATCTGCTCCTCCTGCATCCCTGTTATTCTTATCACGACACCTCCCGGGCACGTTTGTGGGAATAACTCATCCTAAGGAGAGCCGAGCGCCTGTTGCCAGGCAACAGAGCATCTCCAGGGGCTGAGGCCCAGCCGGGAAAGGCGTTTAAAGGGTCTTGGAAGCCTTGGAATGGTTGTGATGGAGAGAGGGAAGTGCAGTCAAGGAGCTGGGAAAGGCACTTAAAGCATCTTGGAACCCTTGGAATGGTTGTGATGGAGAGAGGGAAGTGCAGCCAAGGAGCTGGGAAAGGCACTGAAAGCATCTTGGAACCCTTGGAATGGTTGTGATGGAGAGAGGGAAGTGCAATCAGGGAGCTGGGAAAGGGTCTTGGAGCCCTTGGAATATTTGTGCTGGAGAGAAGGAAGTGCAATGAGGGGGCGGGGGAAGGGTCTTGGAACCCTTGGAATATTCATGCTGGAGAGAGGGAAGTGCAATCGGGGAGCTGGGAACGGCATTTAAAGGGTCTTGGAACGATTGGAAGAGTGGTGCGGGGGAGAAGGGAGTGCAATCAGGGAGCTGGGAAAGGCACTTAAAAGGTCTTGGAACACTTGGAATATTCATGCTGGAGAGAGGGAAGTGCAATCAGGAAGTCAGGAAAGGCACTTAAAGGGTCTTGGAAGCCTTGGAATGTTTGTGATGGAGAGAGGGAAGTGCAATCATGGAGCTGGGGCAGCCACCTAAAAGGTCTTTGAACCCCTGGAATATTCATGCTGGAGAGAGGGAAGTGCAATTGGGGGAGTTAGGAAAGGCACTTAAAGGGTCTTGGAAGCCTTGGAATATTGGTGCTGGAGAGAGGGAAGCGCAGAGGAGAGGCAGCGTGCCCCGGGCTAGGGGGAAGCGGTTTCTCTTTCCTGACCTACTTTCCCTTGGGAACGAGGCAGAAAACCGCCCGGGGATGAGGATCCTGAGCCGGAGAGCAGCTGCCCTTCCCTGTGCTCCGCGCCCCGCAGCTGCCGGGATCCGCGCGGCCTGGCCGGGTGACGGATCGGCTCTGGCGGGTGCCACGGGGAGGTGGCACCTGAGGACGGCTCGGGAATGGGGCTGGTGACTGCGCCATTCAGGAAGTCACCCCTTTTCCCCTTTTCCTCCCGTGGAAGGGCTGGCTCTGGGTCCATCCCGGCTCCGTGGGGGTGGCAGCAGCCCCTGGCCAGGGAAAAGCACCCCTCGCTTCGTCTCCCGCCGCAGCCTGACCCGAATATCGGGAATTTTCAGCGCTCCTGATGATAAACTCCCTGCTTTTCTCCTCGTCAGCTGCCAGGGGAGGGAAACGCAGCGCGTCCGGCGCTTTCCTGCAGAAACGGGGATAGAGAAGTTTGCTGGAATGGGGGTGACCCGTGGCTGCACCTCACGAAGGACTGACAGCCCTGACCCTTGGGATTTTGGCAGATGTTTGCCTCTTTTTGATGCTCGTTAGACCCATCTCCTCCATAATCCCAGAAATTCAGAGGTGTCCTGCCCCAGTCTGAGTCTCTCTCCTTTTTCCAGGACTTCTCCTACGATGACTCCAAGGTGGAGTTCAACGTGGACGCCCCGAACGGGGTGGTGATGGAAGGTTACCTCTTCAAGAGAGCCAGCAACGCTTTCAAAACATGGAACAGGTGAGAAACGACTCCAATTCCACCTGATCCTCGGGCCGAGACTCTGCTCGCTTCCCTTCGAGTGAGATCTTGGCATCCCTGGAAGGATTCTGAGCTCAGCAGTTAAAAGATTAATAATCAAAACAGTTAAAATGAGGTTGGTTTGAGAGTTTCCACATTTTTAGTGCTTTTTACGACAGAATAATGACCAGGATCCTCCCAGGGAAGAGAGGGCACAGCGCATTCACAGCAATTTAGAGAAATTAAAGTGCATTTCTCACAGTTTAGAGAAATATCCCAACGCAGGGAATGTTCCAGGAGCATCCAGGCTGTCCGTTTCGGGGTGGGGAGGTGTGAGAGTGGAAGTACCAACTGTGCTGCCAGAAACGGCTTTCAGTGCCCTGCCCCTGCCTTTAATAATTTATAAATATTCCATCCGGGAGCTCCCTGGCTCCTCTGGAGCTGCCAGAGAGCTGGAAAAGCGGGAGCAGAGGTTTCATGTTCCGCCCTTGCCCGATATTTGTGTGCCTGGTGTCCCTTGAGAGGGTCGGGAATGGTCCGTGCAAAAGGATTCCAACCTTTCCAGGGAGTTTCTAATTCCTGGGATCGATGCTGGTTTCACCCACATTCCCTCCTCTCACATAACAGGGAATGAGGCAATATTTAGGGATCTTTTCCTTGGCCACGGGATCCGTGCAGGGCGTACAGCAAGGCTGGGCTGTGCTTAGGCTCTGGAATAAATAAATTAAAGGAAAAAAATGAATTAAACGCTTCGATGAGCTGGTTGTGCACAGAAACTGCCTTTATTTGCTTGGAAAAAAAGGCTTGGAGTTCTTAGAGATTTCTGGATAAGAATTCCTTCTCTTTGAAGCTTTCCCTGGTGCTGAGCAGGCAGGGGAAGGGAATTCCAGGCAAATTTGGTGTCATTCCTTGTCCCTCAGGCTCCCTGGTCCGTGGCAGTGAGGGAGGGAGCAGCTCCCAGGCTCTGTTGGAGTTGGGAGCTGTGGGAGCTGCCTGGGCTGGGTTTTTATGAACATTTCAGCGCTTCCTGCTCGGCCTGGGCTGAATTTTTCACCAGCCTTTCGGGATTCCCTGCTTGGTGTTTGCCTTGATCCATAGCTGCCTCCAAGCTGCCTCTGCTGACACCGCGTGTGGAGCAGGACACCATCCCAAAATGGGCCAGGTTAATGCCGAGACCTCGGCTTTCGTGGAGGGATTTGCCTGGAATTGTTCCTCTCTTTCTCCTACCAGCTCCCTGTGAATTCCTGGGTCGCTCCGAAGGGTGCCTGTCCCGCAGGGAACACCGCTCTCCAAGGCATCCTGCTTTTCCTCACCTCTGAATAACATCAGCCTCAAGGGCTCCAAGTTTCTTCCCTGCCCCCAAATCCCAGTTTTCTTCCCGGAATCCTCCCCCAGCGCAGTCACGGGCGGGCAGCAGCCTCTCCACAGCTCCGTCCCTGTCTTCATTCCCACCCACGCCCAGCTATTCCCAGCTCCTGGAGCCCACTCGTCACCTCCTCGCTGTGCTCAGCGCCTCCCCCTCCCTGGAGCAGCACAATCCTCCCAGAATCCCAAAATATCCCGGCTTGGAATGGCCCCACGAGGAGCTGAGCACAGCCTGCTGCTGTCACAGCAGCTCAGAGCGACGCTGAACCCCCTCAGCTCATCCAAGGCAGCTCTCACATGGATGGGACACGCTCCAGTCACCTGGATTTTCCCGTTTTTCCCCAGACCCATCAAATCCTTTTGTTGCCTTTTATCTGTTTAATATTTCAGCCGTGACAAAAGGCAGAGAACTCCGTTTTACCTCATTTCCCCTAATTCCTTTTCCTTTTTTTTGCCAGCGGGGTGTGTAACACATGGATGACTCTTTGCGCTCAGGCGTTCCAGTGTTTTCTTCCTGATGGAAGAACGTGGCTTTCTTTGCTTTCCCTGTGGCTAAATAAATGACAGGATTTTTAAGGGAGATAAAACCCTGCTGCTCTCATGTCCTGACGCCTGTCTGTGTGTCCGTCTCCCCTCAGGAGGTGGTTTTCCATCCAGAACAGCCAGCTGGTCTACCAGAAGAAGCTAAAGGTCAGTGAGGCTGCCCCAGGTGACAGCAGGGGATTAACAGAGTGGTTAATTAACCAACTGCTTCGTTAACCAACTGCTTGGCTGGGGATCCCTGCAGGGAATGGGGTGGCAGGAGCAGGGATTGGGATCAGAGGGACACCGAGGCCACGAGGGAGCTCCGGGGTTGGAAAAGTGGCAGCAAATGGTATTTATTAAATAATTATTTATTGGTAATAATTATTTACTAAATAATTATTTATTAAATAGTTATTTCTTTCGAGTCCATCTTCCTGCTGGGCGCAGGAAGCTGGGGAGGTCCCCAGCAGATCTGGCACGCTGTGTGTGTGATCCCACAAAAATTTCCATGAAATCTCTTCCTATGGCCCTGGAGTTACCTGGGGGGGGCTGACTCTGCTCTCCTCACGCTCAGCTTGGGCCAGGAGGGGCTTGGGCAGGAGTTTGGGGGGCTTAGGAGGGAGTTTGGGGGTCTTGGGAAGGAGTTTGAGGGGCTTGGGCAGAACTTTGTGGGGGGTTGGTAGGAGTGGGGGGACTTGGGAAGGAGGTTGAGGGGCTTGGACACGAGTTTGAGGGGTTTGGGCAGAACTTTGAGGGGTTTTGGAAGGAGTTGGGGGACTTGGGAAGGAGTTTTAGGAGCTTGGGAAGGAGTTGGGGAGCTTGGGAAGGAGTTTGAGGGGCTTGGACACGAGTTTGAGGGGTTTAGGAGAGAGTTTGGAGGATTTGGGAAGGAGAGAGTTTCAAGGATTTGGGCAGGAGGGAGTTTGGAGGATTTGGGAAGAATTTTGACTGGCTTAGAAAAGAGGGAATTTGCAGGATTTGAGACCAATTTTGGAGGGCTTGGGCAGGAGTTTGAGGGGTTTGGGCAGGAGTTTCCTGATTGTGCCCCAGACCCAGGGAGCCCTCAAAGCCCCTCGAAGCCCCTCAAACCCCGTTGTGTCCCCCCAGGACGTCCTGACCGTGGTGGTGGAGGACCTGAGGCTCTGCACCGTCAAGCCCTGCGAGGACATCGAGAGGAGGTTCTGCTTTGAGGTCGTCTCCCCCACCAAGTGAGTTTGGGTCTCCCCCACCAAGTGAGTTTGGGGCTCCCCCACCAAGTGAGTTTGGGGCTCCCCAAAGCTCCGTGTGGGAGCTGGGCTGGGCATGGAGCTGCAGGAGAGGAGATTTGAGCGGAGGCTGCCCAGGGCTGCTAAATTTTGGCTGAGAGATGCCATTGGATCCACTCCAGAACCCCTGGGAATTTCAGGATGAGCTGGATCTGTTTGTATAATTATATATCTATTATATGATCTATGTAATATATACCATTATATTATTTATAATTAACATATAATGCCCAATTCTAGAATGCTCAGCTTTTAAAAATGGTTTCCAGACCAGCCTGGAGGGTTTGGAGAGGGAACACCCCAACCTTGTGGGGTTAATTTTGGCCTGGAGGGTTTGGAGTGGGAACACCCCAAGCTTGTGGGGTTAATTTTGGCCTGGAGGGTTTGGAGTGGGAACACCCCAAGCTTGTGGGGTTAATTTTTACCTGGAGGGATTGAAGAGGGAACACCGCAAGTTTGTGGGGTTAATTTTGGCCTGGAGGGTTTGGAGTGGGAGCACCCCAAGCTTGTGGGGTT
>VWPU01000163.1:0-27262 GCA_013398955.1 Callaeas wilsoni | reverse complement strand
TGGCGGGGATGGGGGGGGTCGGTGGGGGAAAGAAGGCATGCCCTCCCATTCCAATGACACCACCTCCATCGATTTGCTTAATGCAGTTGCTAAGGAAACGGGCCACAGATATTAAAAGGCACTCGGTTCCCAGGGGGGGACACGGGGAGGGGCAGGACGCTGGGCACTGGCAAAACATCCAGAATGGGGATGACTCAGATTTGTCCTCTGTGCCCCAGACTTGTGTCTGCCCCATGGGGACCAGCTTAGCTGAACACCTCAACATCTCCCTTCTGGAGAATGTCTGGGGCAACAACTCCATCTGCCCCATTTCCAAGCAGGCAGATGGGTCCACCTGTTTTGCTGGGAGCACCAAGGGAAGATGGGAAGCACGTCTGGGAGAACAGGCTGGGAGCAGAGGCTATGATGCAGGGTGCCCAAGACACTGCCAGACCCCCAAGTGGTGCAGCAATGAGCAGCAGAGGAGGAGATGCAGGGACTAGGGACCCAGCCAAGGTCACACCGCAGCTGGAAACAGAGGGTGAACCTGTGCATCCCTGTGCCTCGAGCACACATCCACACACAGCCAATGAGGCTAAATTTAGCTCCCCTTCTCTTATTAACAGCATTCCAGCCCTTGCCTGCCTGTTTGATCACAAGCCACAGGGACCACCGGGGATCCTGGTGCCCGTGGTCACTGCCTATCACCAGGGCTCAGCACCCCTTGGGGTCTTCCCCCAGAGAAGCTCCCCCATAGCTTCCCCCAGGGATGCCACCGGCACTGCCCATCTCCAGGTGGACAATTCCCACATGGCACATGATGTAAGACCCATCCTAACTCCAGCACGAGTGTGGTAAGGGAGCAGGGCTGCCCCCATGCCACTGCTGCCCCCCACCCTTCCCAGTTCACCTCAGGCACAAGGCAGCTGCCCCAGCTGGGGTGGCCATGTCCACGCTATGGAGCAGACCCCCAGCAAGAGCTCCTAGCAGGGCTGCCTCACACCAATCTCCCAGGAAGCCCCATCTCCAGCCCAGTAGGCTGCAGGTTTGTCTCCTGGCAGGGGATGTAGAGGGCTGCTGTCTCAGTCCCAGGACCTGGCATAGCCTGGCTATCTAGTGGCTCCATGCCATCAGGCTTGGCATCTCCTGCCCACCTGGGGCACACTCCCAAGGTTGTTCTAACACCAGCAGAAGATGCCAGAGATGCATCAGAGGCATCTTGGGGAAAGAGCTGAAAGTCTTCCCTGGGGAAACATTCCTCAGGCTGGAAGTTTTCAGACCTGACATTTCCTTTTCTTGGAAAGAGGTGAGTTCCAGGCACTGAGCCTGGATTTCATGTGTCTGCCTCCAGTTTTGCCCTCGAGTCAATCCCTCTGGGCTGGGGTGGCACAGACCTGTTGCACTCTTGCAGGAAGTTTCCCACTGAAGTCAACTGCGTTTTTAAAGCCACTTTTCTCGCTGAGTCCCAGTTACAACCCATCCTCTCCTCAAGCCTCCAGCTGCTTCCAGTGCCGATGCCTATCCTGCAGGCCATTAGTCTATTTTTGCAACCTAGTTTTGGCCAGACGTAGAGGGAGAGGAGCCCTTCCAGCCTGATCCAGAGAGTTTAGGGCAGCTTTTCTGCAAAGGGAACCTGCTGAACCCACGTGAACAGACTGTCATCAGCCCCTCATATGTCTCTGGCAGCATCGTGGGATGCTGGGGCTGAAGGTCACAGTGGCAGGTCAATCACTGAGCAACAGCTTCGCCACCTGCCCTTGTGCCTCTCCCATGCCAGCCATCCTCCCCAGCGGAGCAGTGATAATTCTCCTGCTGGCTGCCATGTCAAGATTACACATTTCCATGCTGGAGCCATTAATAAAACACTCCACTGTTTGCTGCCAGCATGACACAGAATCCCACCAGGACCAGCACAGGAACCCGGCACTGGTCCCATGTGCCAGTGCCACACATTGTGCCCAGCTCACAGCACCCCCAAACTCCCAGAGTTTCTTGCCCAGAGCATATTCCCTGTGACTGAGGGCAGCTCTAGATGGGGGTAGGTGTGACAAAGGACCACTCCTTCACCTCACCAAGGTCCCCAGGGATGTTACTCCATCTGGAGCTGCCCCCAGGATGGAGGAGACACATGGGACCACACGTGGGACTTCACCAATAGAGCCAGACCTGCAGCTGCCTGCAAGGAATGCTCAAAAGCATATGTACCCCACCAGAAGTGTGGGAGAGGGCTTTGCCCCCCATCCCACTGAGGGGGGCATTACTCCCTGGGGTGCTCCTTACCCCTGCAGCCAGTCAGCATTTGGCCTTGCTGTGGGAAGAGCCTCAAGGCCCCGGCTGAGCTGTGCATAGAAAAGTCTCACAGATGGATGGAGCAATGCACACCCCAGGCACGAGAGGTTCTGCACATCCCCAGACACATGATGCCAGTTTCAACCCTCCTGCCCTGCTCCTTGCCTTGGGGTCTCACCCTGCAAACCTCTGGCACTCACATCCCACTGCAGCAGGGCTTGGAGAGACCCTTCACCGGGGAAACTGGGACCCCCACCACACCCCAGAGCTCCCCACCACACCAGCTGAGGACCAAAGATATGGGTCACGCCCAAAGGGACCAGAGCCCCAAAATGCAGATTGAGGCCCAAGTATGAGCTCCAGGCACCCTACAAGAGTGGGAGGCTTCAGAGAGTCCATCTGCATCCCCATCTCACAGCAAGGGGCAGCAGTACCTAGACACGGGCAGCATGGTCGACCCCGGAGCAGCCCTGGATACGGCCCTGAGCCACGGCTCAGCCCCAGCGCTGCCACCGGCTGCTCTTACACAGAGCAGAGCAGGACCATGGCCAGGAGGAACAGATGAAGTGACTGAGGAGGAGATGGAGGTCTCCCAGAGAGGCAGTCCCCAATCCACCTCTCCCACACCAAGCATCTGGCTCGCCTCACCGCTAGGTTTGTGGAAGTGGGTGGGCCAGGCCACCCTGTCTCCCCATGTCCCCAGCCCCGTACCTTCAATGCCGCTGATGATTTTGAAGCAGCGGGTGGTGAACCAATAGGAGATGAGGAGGAGGATGGCAATCAGGGAGGCATAGAGCAGGCTGTCGTTGTGCAGGGATGTCCTCTCCATGGCTCCATTCCCTGTGCCCGCTCGCGCCCCTGCCCAGCCCCGCCGTGCTATCTGGGGCAGCCCTGTCCCGGCCGTCCCCTGCCAGAGGATCCGGCCACTACAGGCAGGGAGGCGGGGGGCCGCACGGGCAGGCAGGCAGGTAATTGGGAGCGTTGTGTGAGAGCCAGGCTCCCAAACCAATTACCTTAATTGTGCTCAGACAGCACATGGCAAACAGTTAAAAATAACCCTCCTGGCCCGGGGGAAGAGTGGCACCATCAGCCAGGAGAAGGAAGCAGGGGGCAGAGAACAGAGGGGGTTCATTACACATGTGGTTTTGTCTCGATGCCATGGGGCCAGCAAGGCATCACCAGAGCCCAAGGGCTGCTCTGAGTTCCCTGATGACCTTGGGATCCTCAGGGCTCAGCCCCTTGCTGCCACACCACAGGTGAAGCTGGGAGTCCTGGAAACGGGGCTGCCTAGGGAACAATGCTGCCAGGATCTCTGCTGATGCCTGTGTCCGTCCTTGCTCCAGACATGGGGCCCTGAAGGAAGGTGTCTCTGCAGTTCTGCCATCCTGGAGAGCTGGGTCTGGCAGAGAGGCACTGGTGTCTTGTTCCCTGTGTCCCACAACAGCACCTCCCCAGGGATGTCTGCGATCAGCATCTGTTTTTCTCAGCCTGGAGTCAGAGCCAACCAGACTGGTTCCTGCTCTCTGATGTCGGGTGCATCTAAATAGTGCCACTGTGGGTTTGGGCACACTCCCTCACAGATCCCAAACCACATGGGATTAGCTGCACCCATGCCTGAGACACTTCTGGTCCCTGCAAAGTGCTTGGCCCTATCTGCTGCCCCATGAGACATATAGCTGAGGAAGACACTGGACCCAAGTGCTTCAGCCCAAACCCTCTTTTCATACATGATATCCCATCCCTAACCTGCATCCGTGGACAGGGGTTGTGGCTGTCCGAGAGTGGGTGAGGAGTACAGCATTGGCACAGTTGTGCCCCTTTCAGGGAGCAGAATGCAAGCACTCAGATCCCCCCTCTCTTCTCTTTCCCCTCGCTTCTCTCTCCCCCAAGATCAGCTGCTCTGAGGATCCACAGGTGGCACAGGACAGGATGGCAAAGTGGCCCTGGCATATGCCCATGGCTCAGCACTGGGGAGAGCAGCAGGCCCTGTAACATTGCCCCAGGACCAGCTATACCAGGACAGGCAGCCCAGGCTGGCACTGAGTCTGTGCCGCCTGTCCTACTTTGGGCTGTGACAATAACAGCCATGAAGTGTCCCCCACCCAGCCACCCCTGCCCTGGCTCTCTGGTGTTGCTGGCAGCACAGCCCTGTCACATGGCTAAATTTAAACACCCCGCCAGCCACCTGCTGGGTGGTGTATAAATAACTCCTGGGGTGGGATTTCTTGCCCAAAAAGCAGCTCCATGCACACAGCGTGCCATAGCCACACATGGGGCAACACTCAGAGCCATCAGGTAGCCAGGTGGCTGGTCCCCCTGTCTCCATCCTCCCAGCACCACCAGCAGCTGGGGATGGGGAACTGTCCCCTACTGCGGGATGGAGAAGATGGGGATGGAGCAGGGCAATCACCCATCGTCAAGGGAGCTGTCTCTTCAGGAGGGGACCATGCACCTTGACTGTGGCCAGGATCTGCCCTCCTTGAGAGCCACCCCTGTGGCTCCCTAAAATGCTCTTCACCCAGTGCAGCAGGGTGTTAGGACACTACCTCCACAAAATGTGCCATAGGACCTGCTGGGCCACAATGAGGTGATGGTCCCTGGGCACAGCTGGGCAGCTGCTGCTCAGGTCCCTTGGGTGCTCCTGACCTGCCGGGGGCCAGCCTGATGGATAGGAATTTCTCCTTTTTTTTTGGTTCTCGGGGCCATCATCCATTAGGGAGAGTTAAATTTAGGTTAAAGCTGATCCCTTATTACCTTGCTGCTAATCAGAGCACGAGTAGATTATTAATAAGCACATTAAAATATTGGTGAAATGCTATTTTTGGGAGGTGAAGTCACAGTTTTAATCTGGTTAATTGATTGAGTCATTTCTCTTTGCCCTCTCTGGCGACCTGTCCTTGGCCAGCTCCCCAGGGCACCCAGCCAGGGGGCCCCTTGCCCTGGGCCCAGCTGGTCAGGCACCCGGTGCCTTCTATAGTGAGCTCCATGGGACCTCCTTCACCTATGCAGGAAGGACAGGGGGTCAATGCCTCCCAAAAGGGAATGATGGGGTAAGATAACAGCCAGAGAGGGGTCAGCATCTTGGTGACCCAAGGATCAGAGCAGCAGCTGGGGAGGATGGGATCTGCAGAGGGAAGAAGGCTGTGCAAGCCCCACATCCCACATACAACTCAGAGCTGCCCGGCTTTAGATTTCACCCCACTTTGGCTTGTCACAGAGCTTGGGAGGGCACCAAGAAGAGGGTGAGGGTAATCAGTGCCCCACGGCCAGCCATGCCCTCTGTGCCCATCCACACAATCCCGTGCACACCCAGGAGGGCTGTAGGGAAAGCCCTTGGTCCTGCTCAGCACCACACATGGTCACTCCAGAGACTCAGTCCCAGGGGACACATGCTACAGTCCCAATGCCATAGTACCCAGCTGCAAAGCCCAGGACGCTGGGAGGAGGACCTGCAGTACACCCTTCCAGGTGGTGGGGTTTAGGAGCATCCCGAGGTCCCATTCCCTCTTTGCTCCATCACCTGCAGCTCTGCCCCTCATGCCCTGGGCCAGACTCAGCTGACTCATCCTCTGCCCCCTCCACTCCGGGCAAGTTGGCTGGTGCTCAATGGAGCCAACTAGCGGGGATGGATCTGGCACTGCCTGCGGCACACCCAGCTTCCAGAGCCTGGCGTGCTGCTGGGCTTGGGGGACTGTCCCCTGCATTGACCAGGAGCCTCCATCCCAGGGCTCGGGTCCCTGTGGGCAGGAGGGTAGCATGCCAGCTGGGCATGGCTCACAGGTCAAATATTGCTCCCACATCCCAGCCTCCCACATCTCAACACTCTGGGCTGTGCCAAGTGTATCTCCATGTTGTCCCCGCATTTCTCTGGCCCCAAGGATAGGCATAGGCTGTGGACACCCACGGGTTTCCCCAGGCAAGGAGGGGACAGAACCTGGGAGGGGTTTTCTAGGCAGGCTGGGTCCTGGCAAAAGCAGTGCAAGTCCCAGCCCTGCTCCGAGGCGTGACGCTGCCACATTGGCCTAACAAGGCTTTCCCTGCACTCATGGTACAGTGCATCCCTTCCCAGAACTGCTGGGGCCCAGAGGGGCAGCCCAGTGGTCTTCAGCAGGGCAAAGCCATAGTGATGGCAACTTTGTCCCTGCACAGGGACATAGGGACAGGGGTGGGAGTAGGGGTCCCAGAGTCCCAGCACACACAGGTGCATGGTGACCTCCCCGAGACATGCCCACTGGGTTTAGGAGGTGGTTCTGTGTTCATACCCAGAAGAGGGGGTTCTGGGCAGCTGGCAGGGCAGTGCAGGAGGTGGCACAGGGGTGAAGGTCCTGCCATGGCAGTGACAGCAAACTAAGAGCACACAGCATGCAGCTCTGTCCCCAGGACCAAGCATCCCAGGACAAAAGCACCGGTAGATGCAGGCCCCAGGGTGTGTCCCTGCCCCAGCTCATGGGGCACACCCAGGGTTTCTTTGTCCAGCTAGATGGAGGGCACAGCTCCAGCCCCAGAGAAGTCAGATTCCTTGACATGTCAGGAACAGTCAGACCAGCTGCAATTTATTTGTACAGCAGTTCTTTCATGCTCCACTTTGCATCAGTTCCCTCCCCATATAAAACATTCCCCCCACCCCAGGTCCACAGGGGGCCTTCAGGGGCTTTTGTGGCCTCCTGGAACCATCTTTGTCTTTGCTCCACACGGAGCTCAGTGCAACCCCTCCACCAGAAGCTGAAGCACTCAGCATCTAAACAGCATTTCTCCCCTCCCCAAATAACCCCACAGGGCTCACCAGACAGACCCCCCCCTCTCACAGAACAGAGATCCCGTGTCCTCCAGGGCGGCACCTACCTTGGGAGAGAGTCCCGGTGACAAACTGGTAGAAGAAGCGGATCACCCGGCCCAGCTGCCTCTTGCAGCGCTGCTGGCAGTGGCTCATGGCTCCAGCTCCCAGCGCTGGGGAGGGACCCAGCCGCACCCCCTCCCGGCCGCCAAACAGCCCCCCAGCTCCTCCGAGCAGCGGGCGATGGCCGGGGAAGAACGCAACCTTTCTGCCCGGAGCGAGCCTGCGGGCATCGGCGTGCGGTCCAGCCCGGCGGAGCGGGCAGCGGCAGCGCCCGGCAGCGCGGCAGCCGCCGGCCCCGCTCCCCGGCGGCGGGCAGCGGGAAGTTTCGCGCGGGGATGCTCCGGTGCAGGTGGGCAGTGGGACAGAGGGCTCTGCGGCGATGCCCCTCCCGGGCCTCGGGCTCACGAAAGCTGACCGCTGAGAGGGAGCGGGATGTCCGGGTTCGCAACCCTGGGCCGTGCCCGCCCGCCGGCTCCCTCCGTGCCGCAAAGTTGCGGGGAGCGGCGGGGAGCAGCGTCAGGGTGATGCGGAGTGCCGGGGAGCCCAGTGGTGCCAGCCAGCCCTCCGGCAGAGGCGCATGGACGCCTCCCTTGCTGGCAGAACCTCGGGTTGCCCCTGGCTCCTGATCCGCCCCTTGGCACCAGCTCGACCCGGCACTTCACGCCCCGGCTGGCCGAGAACCAGAGGCAGGTTGGTATGGCAACCCGCAGACTCCACAGGTCCCGCTGACCAATGAGGCACCGCTGCATCCCAGGGCCGCCTCTCTCCAAGAGCAGGCAAGGATGCTCCTTCCGGAGGGAAGCCGGCACCGAGAGCATCCTGCATTCTTTGGGCATCAGCTATCCACTCCCACTATCAAGTGAGCATTCTGCAGCCCTGGGCATCAGTCCTTCAGCACTGCAAGCATCCTGCGTCTCCGGGCATCCACTTCTGCTGGCTCCACACAGGGGAGGAGACAAGGATAGGAGGAAGAGGAGTCAGACTCCAAGACCACCCAGGCTAAGAGCTGCTTGCTCCAAAGCTCAGCCTGACAGCGAGTTGCTGACTTGCACAGTATGTCAGAGCCAGAAGACGGACTGGAGTGTGGTGGCAGTGGGATTTCCCTGCTCCCAGAGCCAGCCTGAGATGGTCTGTGAAGACTCAAGACAACATCCCTTTCCCAAGACCCATTTTCCCAGCTGTATTCCATCTCTACAGTGCATTCATACCCCACAGGAGCAGGATTCTATCAGTTCTGAACCCATCCAGGCTCTATAATCTCATAAATTTCATCTCTTATTAATAGGGAAGGAAGCGAACAAAACGGGACCTGATGGAAATTACAGCTTCTGCTCCCTCAGGGATGGAAAAGAGGGCGGAGCCATAATACAGCCAGGAACAGCCAGATTGTCCAGTCCCTACCAATATCTCAAGAAGGAGTCCCAAGGGAAGAGGCAAGAGCACCACTGCCTCCCACCAACCCTGTACTGGGGTTGGCATAGGGGAACCTCACCTCCTGCTCCCCAAAAGAAGGGCCATCCCCTCCAAACCAAGCCCCCCCTGTCTTATACAGGCTATGACCCTGCAAAAGGGGGCAGCTGCCCAAAAGAGTGTCTCCACACGATGGCATGGCAGTGTCCCGGGGGGGACCCACAGCAGGGGATGCTGCACTGGTCACTGCATAGCTGAGCCAGGTTTGGAGAGATCCTAAACAATGCACAACACACAGTACAGCAGGGACTTGCAACCCTTTAATAATACATCCACAAAGCCTCAAGGCCAGGGAAGGGCTGCAAGGGACATCAACCTCACGAGGGGAAGGGATCAGTCCAGATGAGGCAGATTGGGCAGCTCAGCAGACAGAGACACAGATGTAGAGACAATTTGTGAATGCAACACCTTGACTGAATCTACCCCTGTGAAACACTTGCCTCCAGCTGAAAGTTCAGAAATTTGGGTAGCCAGCAGTGCCCAGTCCACTCCTGCCACCTTTCAGGGACAGGTCTGGGGTATAGGACCCTCATCCATGTCTATAGTATCCAGGAGTTCTGCTCCTGGCTCAACCCCACAACACAAACACATTGGGACAATTTCTTGCCGTGATCAGGTCCCGTGAGCTGTGTGATACAAGGCCAGATCCTGCAAATGCACAACGTCCCCAATGCTGGGGGAGAGAGGCAGCTCCGCAGCATCTCCACGGGGACCAGCCAGCACAACTCAGAGCAAGGCAGCTGCAGCATCCCAAAGGCCCGCGGGATACAGGACAGGTGACAGAACAGCCACAGGAGGGTGCCAGAGCCCACAGTACGTGACAGCAAGCAAAGTTCGCAGATCCATCCCAAGCCCTACCATCCAGCTCCTTGGAAGCCAGTTTCCATCTGACTGGGAAAGTTTCTCCATCCCAGCATGTCCCAGGCAGGTGAGACATGCAAGTGCCATCCTGTGCACCCTGGTCATGATGGTCATGTGGGACAGGGGATCTCCTGTCCCTTCCAGATCAGCAGATGTTGGCCACCCTGGTCACTGTGCTCCTTCCTGGAAAGCCGAGCAGGAATTCAGCACAAATCAAAAGCAAGCCACAAGGCAGGGGTGTTGAGCCCACCCTTACACAACTTTTCTTGCTAAAGACGCCACCAGGGTCACATCCACCACAGGTGCCACTGCAGGGTGCATCCTGCCAGCCTCCTGCCCCACAACCCAGCTCGTGGTTCTCCCAGAGCTGCTCCCTGCTTAAGGAGGCCAGTGGTTCCCCAGCCCTTGCCCCAGGTGGAGCCCCAGGTGAACTCCATTCCCCACAGTGCCTCACTGTGGGGCAAAGGACATAATCTCCCAAAAACATACTTAGAGTCAGCCTGTGTCCCCAGAGCATCTGTTAGGCCCCCAAAGGGGACATGCCATTGCTGGAGCTGCAGCAATGGGAAGGAGGAAGACTATGGCTCCAGGCTCTGTCTCCAGCTCCAGCACATGCTCCTCCCATGTGTTTTGACCCTGGCAAAGGGAGATACTGCCCGCACCTCCTAATGCTGAGCCTGCACTGGGGACCAGCCCAGCTTCCCGCGGTAGGGGATAAAGGGCAAAGTCAGGGAGACTGAACACCAACATTGTCCCGCACTTCCCTGCCCCAGTCCCATGCCTGCCTGCGGACTGTGCTGGGACATCTCCAGCTTGGAAGCATAGGATCCGGGACAGGCAGTACAGGCCATGCGACACACCTGTGATGTCATGGGTAGGGACACGGACTGCCCAGGCTCCGTGGCCCACGCTCTGTGCGGCCGCGGTGCCGCTGCCTGACGCTGAGAGGAGCCCCGGTACAGCGCAGCAGAGCGGCGGAGCGGCGGGAGGTGAGCCGGGGACACGGCTCGTTCAGACGGTTGCGGCAGCTGATGGCACACGGGGGACAGGAGAGGACACGTGTTGTTGTGTCGGAGCGTGGCCCTGCACGCGTGTGAGAAGATGCATGGGAACCGTAAAGGCCATGCGGCCGCCACAGCCATGCGGCCACCACGGTCCGCTGGCAGTCTCTTGGAGGCTGAAGAGATAGCGACAGCACCGCCGAGGAGGGGGACATGACACATCTGCCCACACCAGAGCCACTGCTTCCTTTCCTAACCCAGGCCCTCTCCTCCAGAGATGGCTTCCTGGCAGATACATCCTTCCTAAGCCACCGACTACCGGGCTGGTACCTGCTGAGGAAGCGCAGGGAGCTGCCGGGGGAATTCACGCTGGTTCCTGGCCATGAAATATTCATTAGCACAGCCGCCAAGAGAAGGGAGGAAATAAAAGATAAACAGAAGGGGATGGGGGGAGAAGACATAATGCTTGCAGGCAGCTCAGCATGGTACTGACAAGCCCATGGTGTGGCTGAATCAAGGTCTTTATACCAGGCATCACACCAGTATGTGGGTCCCCTGGTGTCCATGCAAAGCCTGATTCACTGTCATGGGTGTTGTGGGCACGTAAACATCCCTAGAAAATGCAGCCAGGAAAGAGCAGTCCTCGCAGGCACATCTAGCATGGGTAGGGATGCCCTGTGACACGCATATCACCAAGGGGGCACCACGCTGGGTTGGCGGTCAGAGACTGTTCCTGCCTGTGCCAGCCCTGCATAGTGCCTGGGCTTCAAAGTATTTCAACCTGGGCTACACACCCCAGGGACAGCACCAGAGAAGGGCCCCAGCCCAGGGCCACCTTGGCCAGGGCATCTGTGGGCTCTCTGGAGTCATCCTGTGGCTGGCAGAAAGCATATGCCAACATTTCTCTCAAGGAGGAAGGGCTGTCAGGATGGGAGGCACATTTCCAGTAATGAGGAAGGGCAATCAGGGCGGGAAGGAGGAAAATTTCCATTACCAAGGAAGGATAATCAGAGTGGGAGGGATGCAGGACATCCTGCGACCCTGTGCCAAGCCTCAACCCACCAGTCAGGCCCACAGCAACTGAGCAAATGCTCTGTTCTCTCTCTAAATGATTCAAATTCACCTTTTTTTTGGGATGGAGGGCATACACACTCCAGGAATGCCAGACCCACAGTTGCTTGGCAGGGACAGAGTAGGTCCTGGCTGGAGGGAGAGCTCAGCAAGACTCACTCCAGAGCCAGGACACGATGAGGGAGAAGGAGGTGGACATCCCGACAGCAGGGATCACTTCAGGAGCCATGAGCTTCTGGTTCCAGATACACCACATCGGGGTGGGTGGCTCCGTGGGATCCCAACGCCTCTGCCATCGGCAGAGGAAGGCTCAGCCCGGCCAGCCCTGTGTGCTACTGCTCTGCTCCTGCCTCCTCCCAGCCCGGGGAAACCGCAGCCTCCGGGTCTGGGGGAAGTGCTGAAAACGTGATGCCAGAGAAAATAAATAAGGCAGCTAATGAGGTAATTTGCATAGCTATTAGCAGTCAGGATTTGCAGTGGGTCTGACATGGGATGTGCTGTCACAGCGAAGTGCAGCCCGAGGGCTCTGCTGTGCTTGCAGAGGGAAACACAAGACAGCCGTGCTGCGAGGGCACACCGCAGGCACCCACTGCAGGCAGCCGCCACCCCACCACCGGGGAGGCGAGGGGAGCAGGAGCAAATCCAGCAAGGAGGTGGAGGAAGGCTCAGAGCAGGGCACACGGCCTGGGAGGAGCTGCGTGCTCTAACCATGAGCCCCTCCTGCCTTTGGCCACACACCCCGCAGCTGGGCCCTGGGATGTACAGATCACGGGCCAGCACACAGCTCCTACCTTGCCAAGGCTCAGAGAGCATCCATGAAAAGACGAGCTTGCGAAGGCCAAGGAAAAGCTGCCAGCAGCCCAGGCTGCCTTGCAGGGCAGCTCTGCACCATCACAGCCAGCTGGCTCCATGTGCTTTCCCATCCAGAGCTGGCCACAGCTCCCTGCATCCCTTACATCTGCTTGCTCCCCTGTGAACCTGGCCTAAAACACATCTCAGGACAAGCACAAACCCTTTCCTACCCCAATCTTTGCTGCCGGCGAACCCAGCTCACTCTGACTCCCCGCAGAAGGTGCAATTTTTGGGCTGTAGGACTGTGCATGAAGCATAACGCCATCAACAGCTCTGCATCATAACTGCACCCATCCTTAGCTGTTTGGGTGAGGAATCACTGAACTGCAGCAGGCAGGAGGGCACTGGTCATCCTGGTACATTCAGGAACACAGGGGCAACACACCTGCAACCTGTGACACTGCTGGATCCCCAACCTGCTGTGCCCAGTAAATTGGCTGTGGGACGGAGAGGAATGGCACTCAGGGCCACTCTCCCTGGGGCTGCCAGGGCATCTCTGGCTTTGATCACAAACGTGCGACGACAGCTCAGCTCGTTCTCAGCTGGTGGATCTTGCTAAAAAATGCATGCGACGCGATCTGTCTGCTCGGGAAGGCGCTGCCAGGGAAAGAATCCAGCCCAACGCTGTGCTCTGGTCTTGCAGCATCCACCTGCCAGCAGCTGGCAGGCAGCAGGTGATGGATGGGGCAGCAGCCTGGCTCTGTGGCACCACACTAGGGACGAGCACACACCAAAGCACCCCTGCAATGCAGGGAAAGGATGGGGCACCCCCACCATCTGATGGCAGGGATGAGCAGAGAGACCCAACGGATGGGTAGTTGGACAGACAGAGACACAAACTCCAACCCCAACTTGGATGGTGCGTGTCAGGCCAAGATGAAAGTCAGAGGCCCACAGGGTCCACCCTGGTGTGTCCATCACCCCTACCCCAACCCCCGTGAAGGCCCCCAGACATCCCGGTTACACTCAGACACTGACTGCTCCCAAGCTGAATTTTTTTTCATCAGTTCTGCTAAATATTTTAGGTATTTACACAGAAAAGCTCTCTGTGCTCGGCAGCATGTCGGCCCCCTTGGCATCACACAGGCGGCCACAGACACACCCCCCGCCTGCCAGGGTATGAATAATTCATTGACCCCATGAACAGGATAGAAGCGGCGGGTAGGAGGGGACAAAGTTGGGGGAACGGCTTCATCAACCCCCGCCCCGGCTCCTGGGGTGAACCCCGAGCGATTCCATGTCCTGCAATAAGAGGCAGAGAACTGCACCAACAGCTGCAGGGAAACAGAAGCACGGGGAAGGGAAAAGAGCCAGGAGCTGAACCCAGCCCTGGTTATAGGGCTGACAATCGAGACTGCAGCTGTAAGCAAGTAGAACCATAACCTGCCTGGACCATCTGGGGGCATTTTAGAGCTTGTTGTGTCTGAAAAGCACAGCAATGTTGGGGGCACCCAGGATATATCAGGCAGCGAGGCAGCACAGCCCGCAGGACCTCCAAAGAGCATGGCCTTCACAAGTGTGCACTTTGCTGTATGAAGGTGCACAGCTTACACTGGGGCACAACACAGACACAGCATCTACTTACCCCAAACCAGCATCTTTTTGCCCCTCAGATGCCCACCTTGCTCCATGCCCATGGCACCCCATGAAAATCAGCAGGGATTTCTATCCCCAGCCCCATTCCAGCGCCCACTCCAAGTATCACCAGGGTCTCCTGGATTGAGAAGCTGGGAAAAATCTCTGCCTGCCCACAAGTGATGCCAGCTGTGCTCCCAAGTCTGCTTCAGGAGAGGACATGGTCCTCAGCATCTCTCCAGCCTTGCCACCCTCACCACTCCACACCAAGCCACAGTGATGGTGACAAATTAATGAGCTCCATGCAATCACACATAGGTTGGGCTCCAGTAAATGGGAGGTGGCACTAGGCTCATTTCCTTGCAATCAGCGCTCGCTCAGCCACCAACAGATCTGTCTCGGCGGGGTGACAGGAGGAAGCACAGTGGGAACAGGCTGGGACAAGACCTCGGCTCCCACGTGTTCAGGCAGCTCAGGGCTGCCTGTGGGCCAGGGAGCGGGACACCCTCCGTCACCCAGGCGGATGCTGCCGCGCTGAGTGACACGGGCTATTGGCACCACCGCTTATCCAGGGGCTCCGGCGCACGCTGGCTGAACAGCTGGGAGAGGGAGATAAGATGCCCGGAGGGGAAACATGCTTCAAATGGCAGGAATCTCCCCCAAAATGGACTTCGCTTGAAGGCACCAAGAGTGTTTGCTGCTATTAATAATTCCAGCGCTGCAACGAGGCGCGTGCCCTCGGCTCAGGGAGACATAGCAACAAGACATGGAGGGAGAGCAAAGTGGTGCCAAGACGAGTTTGTGGTCCTGACCTGTGGCTCCTCACCAAGTTCATGGAGTCCCCATGCCAACAACACCCCAGCACTGGCCTGAAGCCCCTGGATGGGTGGTTGGGTGGACCTGGGGGTGCTCAGGGCAGGGCAGACACCCACAGTCAGTGCTGCCCTTCCAGCAGCCCACAGCCCACCTGCACGTTTCTCCAGCCTCAAGCCAAGACACTGCGCATCCCCATGGCTGGGCTAATGGCCCCCACACCAGCACTGACCCTCTCTCCACTTGTACCCTGAGTGATGGCTCAGCCTTCCACCCTGCTATGCTCTCTGCCCCATGGGGCGGCAGGGCCGCCCACTCGGCATCTCCAGGGCACCTGCTCAGCCCACTGCTGGCCCAGGGGGGCCCCCAGAGACTGCCTTTTTAAACTGACATTTTGGGGACAGGAAAGCTATTTTCGGTTGTTTCAGAGGCAGTGTTTCCATTGCAGTTTGTCTGCCTTCACTGGAGGGAGGGATGCTTTCCCTGGAGGTGCCATGGCAGGCAGCTTTGTGTTGGGCTGTGGTGCCCAGCAACAGCTTCGCACCACTGGGTCATCCTCATCCCTCCTCTGCCTGCCCAATGCCTGGACCCACTGTGCTTGGGAGCACATGGGAAGATATCCCTGGGTTCCCACTTGGGCAGGAGGATCAGGAGCATCCCATTTGGGAGAGGGGTCGGTGGGAAGCACAGGGCAGAGCCTGGGGGCCTTGCTCCTGCCTAAGACCTTCTCAGCATCAGCAAGTTTTCTTCTACACACCTTAATGAGACAATCCCAAAAATTAGCACAGCCCCCCCCATCCCTGGAGCCCCCAGGCACTCTTGATAGGAATAAATGTGCCTGGCAATTATGGAGGGGGAGTACAGCCTCCCAGTGCAAGACCTGCTGAGACATTCAGAAATAAATATGTTAATAATCAAATATCCATCCTGTGTCTGAGCTCACGGGAGGACTTTCAAGTCTAATTAGCGGAAGATTTGTACCACTGCTGCCAGGGCTCGAGGGACAATTTGCCGTGGTTCCCACGAAGTGAGAGGTTCTGCTATAATTAGCCAGCAGCATCCCGTCTGCAAGGATTACCTCCAAACCTCCCCCGCATTCTGGGCTGGGGGCAGACAGGACCTAGGTAAGCCAAGATGAGAGATGGCCCTGGGCTTTGATCTGTGCAAATCAGTCTGGAGCTGCAAATCCAGGGCAGGCAGGAGGACAGGCTGTAAGGATGGGCAGCACACCAGGAGGAGAGCTACCCTGAGCCTGCAGGTCATCCCATGCTCCCACATCTGTACGCAACCCCTACATCATCATGAAACTCCTCTCCCCACAACATCCTGCCACGAAGACCCAGAGTGCCTCTAAAACTGCTCCATCTCCAGACTGATTGTTTCCAAGCCAGAGTTCCAACAGCCAGGGCTGTTCACAGCGGAGGGCGTTTCCCAGTCTACCCCAGTCAGACGTGTTGTACATCTCATCCCCCATCCATCACAGCAGAATGAGCAGTGCCCAGGGGAGTACTCCTACCACTCCAGCCCGCGTATTTTTAAACAGGGCCATATCCTGCTCCTGAGGACGTAATAACAGACTCCATTTCCACTGCTACAGCAACTTGTGGGGTGGCTGTGATGGGGAGAAAGGAGCACCCAGAGCAGAAAGACACAGGGGCAGCACCTGGAGGTGCACCACTGACAGTGCCCAAACTGGGACCAGCCTAAAGGGGAAGGTGTGAAGGCAGAGAGACAGCAGAGGGATGAGGGATGGAGATAAAGCAGAGGGAGCCATGTCCCTGTTGAGGACCAACAGCACAACTGAGGATGCTCTGCTGAGCAGGGAGTGGGACCCATGCACCTGGTCTCACGGGGGGACAGCCTGGCAGATACTCCACCAGAGATCACTGACCTTGCAGCAGCTGCCAGGGACGCTCATTAGCACCGACTAATTGCGGGCAGAGGTGGCTGGCCAGGCAGCAGGCACCCTGCCCACACACTCTTCCCAGCCTGGCAGTGGGCAAGGCTCCAAGCTGAGGGGCGAATTACGGACGGGGTGTCAGTGGTCACATCCAGGGCAGTTCCTCAGGGTTGGCCCAGAAACATCTGTGCCAGAGACCCTGTGCCCATGAACAACAAAGTCAGCACCTCATCCCTCCCAAGGGCATGCAGGTGCCCCACATTCAGCCATGTTGCCCAGGCCAGGGCACAGCCAGCCCCATCCAGCTCCTCTGCCAGTCCCGGGAGACCTCCTCCATGCCACCGGGTTGTTCATCCTAGCAAACAAAAGGTTACCAGCCCCCCACTTCCCCACAGTTATTTAATTAAGCAGTGATAAAAGAGAAGATGTACTATCCAGAGAGTGACAGCGGGTTGTAATTACAGCAGGGCAGGCTGAGAAAACAAACACTGCTGAGGGAGGCACAGGATGGTGTGGGGGGCTGAGGAGACACCACAATCCCTTGGGACCCACGTCCTTGTCCCGGCACTGTGGTCCAGAGCAGAAGTGGGACTCTTGAGTCTGTGAGGGATGGAGGAGGAGAAAAGGTTCCTTTGCCTCCATGGGTGTGGTCCCAAAAGAGCCTCTCCTTCCAGCTTACACCGCGCTGGGGTGACCCTGATCCCAGACCCTCCCGGGGGATGCTGGGGGATGACCAGCCCCAAGGAACAGCAGATTTTCAGTGAATCACTTTGAAATATTAAACACCATCTCCTTCTTCCCCCTTCTGCTTCAGGGCAGCCCCCTGCACCAAGGGGCTTGCTGCCCAGCTGAGCAAAGGGGATAAAGTCCCAGCTGGGACATGGCACCTCAAAGCGTCTCTGCCTGCTTCTTCCCCCCTATTCCCCCTAGCCAGGCACGATGCCCTTCTGCTGGGTTACTCCAGGCTTGGGTTTGAAACTTGTGCTTGGTGTCTCACACAAAGCACAGATGGCGTGGAACAGGGGGCACGGCCACTCTGCAAATAAGCAGCTCACAGCCCTGTCCCCACCAACCCACCAGCAGCTGTCCCTGAGGAAGGGAAAAGATTCACTCCCATGTTCCCTGTTGGAGGGTGCCATGGGTACCATCACAGTGGCATTTGGGACACATCAGGGTGGCTCAGTCTTGAAGAGTGCACGGCACTTCCTTCCCATCCTGCACCATCAGACCCTGTGGGGCCCCCAGCCCCAGTCACATCTCTTCCCTTCGTTAAATCCTCCTGCCCTCAGCCCAATCCTCTTACGCGCTCCCTCTCCCGTTACAGCATCTTTAAATTAATGCCTGGCCAAGCATGGGATAGAAGGAAATTAACCCTGGGGAGGGGGAGCAGTCTCCGCAATGCCTCTTATCACCTAAAGCACTCTTCCTTGCCCTTCTCCCACTCAACATGCAGGGGAGACACCGGATCTACCACAATCACAGTGAGCACCACTCAAGCAGAAGCTCTCAGCACCCACTTGCCTTTGCTGGTGGGGTGGCAAGTGCCCCCTCCGGGCAGCCCTCTGCTTGGGAGGCTGCAAGGTCCCCAGGAGAGACCTACAGCTGTGCTTGGGTTTATGCCAAAAACAGCCAGCTGGGAACTCACTGAGGCAGTTCCAGGGCTGCCTGAACCCTTGCTGGGACACTTTGGGGTCCGCAGTTCTGGAGCAAGAGGCCAGGCTGCTGTTGGGAAGTACTTGTGATCCCACAGCTTGGGGAGATCAGAGGAGCTGGAGTGGGTAGGAGGCAGGGATGTGGCCAGAACAAAGGGTGCCACAATACACACCCTGATCAATGCAGGGGACACTTCTTGCCTGTGTCACTGTGGGGGAGCTGGATCATGTCCCTTTCGGAGGACCTGTGTGAAGGTGAGCAGACACCAAGGCCATGACAAACAGGTCCATCCCCCCAGGCTGGGATTCAGGCAGGACTTGATGGCTTTTGGAAAAATGCCTCAGGGATCCGACCCCATTGCTGCCAGCATGGTGCAGCCATGGGACCAGCAGGATCCCATCAAGCTGCCCTCTCCCAGGGCAGTGGTGGCCAGGGCCAGGAATTGCTTGCCAGAGCAGCGCTCTCACTGATCCTCTCCGTTATGCAACAAATTATTCCACTCGCATTAATGACTTTGCGGCAAAGGGGAAAATGACATGAATGATTCCTGGTGCCTGGGAGTGACTCACTTTGCACGATGGAGGGGAAGCAAGCAGGGAGGGTAGGCTCCAGGGGATATTTGTTTGGGTCAGCATGAACAGCAAAGGGCTGGAGATGGGCTCAGAAGACCAACTTCTAGAAGCAGAGTGAGGGGGAAAGAAAAAGGTACTTAAGGGCAGATCCTACCACTCAGGAGAGGGCTGAGATGTCTCCAAGAGATGCTGGGATCAGTCATAACCACAGCATATTAGAACATCTGTTACTGTGCTGCCCAAGCCCCACACCTCTTTTCCACCTGTGCTGTGACCCCAGAACCCGGCACCAGCAGCTGTCCCTCCCTGCTCCAGGGTCAGACGAGACCTCAAGCAGTGCAACCAGGGCTGGGGGTGCCGTACCCCACCACTGAACCGCCCAAATCCAGCATGCTCCTAGGAGTCCAGCAGGATGGGCAGCTGCCCACCATGGCCCTTAAGGCAGCAGAGGCAGGGGAGGGAAAAGGGACCTGTCACATGGGCTGCAGTACAGAGCTTGGCATCTGACCTAGTCCCTTCTCCCTCACCTCCAGAGACTTGACTAAATCACACCATTAAAAATTAATACGTATTCCCTCCTGGAATAAATCAGGAGCTGGCAAGGGCCAGTGCTGCCAGCCACCTCCTGGGGACACCAGAGACACGTGGAGACACACCGAGGACTTCAACAACCCACTGCCAAGTAGCCCCAGGGGGGCCCTTGCAGTGACGGAGGGCCGGGTGGATTATTGCCTTTAAACCCATTCAGGAGCTTTCTGTAAGCAATGCAATTTTTAAAAATTCAATCTAGGAAGAAGCGATTAACCAAAAGGGCCAGGAGCAATGGCTCGCCTGTCTAATCTCGTTAGCAAGCAGGCCGGTTCCCATTTCACCCCACCACAGCTGCATGGGCTGCAGTAACCGGTGCAGGCAGACGGACAGCTCTTCCCTGGCTCCTGACCTGGCTCCTGAGGGGTGTGAGAGTTTTCTGGTGCCTCTGTGCATCCCACAGGGCTACATCCTGTCAACGAAACCCCTCTTCCCTGTGACTCTCATCCTGGCCGGACCATCACCAATACTCCATCTCTAAAAAGCATTTTTTGGTGTCCAAATGCATGGTTGGTAATGGGAAGAGGACAGGTAAGGGAGTTGGTGTGTCCCTGCTCTGCTGCTGGGGTCAGTGCCTGAAGCCAGGAGCAGGGTTCCACTTTCTGCCCCACAGAGGCTCAGTGTCAAGGTCATGCCAGTCTCTCATGGCAGCATCTTGCCAAGAAACCTGCCTCTGCTTCAGACTGTCAAGCCCCTTCCCAGCAGGAATCTCATGCCGTGGGATGTGTCTCACGGGGACAGCAGGACAGACCAGGGTGTCCAATCCCATCCAGTTCTCAAGTCTCTGCAGAGCAGAGCTGTGGCAGCAGATTTGTGCCACCAACTCACCTGCTGAGTTAGTCACTCCATCATTGTCCCTAACCTGCTCCCTGGAGAGGGACTGCAGGTGAAGCCATCCATCTCCACTGCCAGCCCCTTGGGGCTCTGAGTATTCCCTGCCTACCTACAGGCACTGCTGATGGACCTGTCTGTGAGCATTTGGACCCCACATCTCCCTCCCATCCAGGACAAAGCCATCTGCCTGTTCCAGGTACAGCCCAGGGCTCTCTAAGTGGAGCATGGATTAGGTTTGTCTGCACGTGGGGGTGTGCAGTGCCCCCACTTGCACAGGGCACAAGCCCTAAAACACCCACTGCAGATGAAGCTGGCGCGGGAATCGGATGATCACGCATGCTCAGAGTCAGCTCATGCTTGTATGTCCTGCAGACCTTAGGGTCTCAAGGCCCCCCATGTCCCCAGGTGGAGTGAGCAGGAGCAGCATGGATGGGATATTGCCCTTCTTGCCCAGAGTCCCCAGCAGCAATGCCAACACCAACCTGGGGTTGGGAGCAGTGCCAGCTCCCGAAACAGAAGGGATCTCCAACCCAACAGGTTCAAAAGCAGAGTGCTTCCTGCCAAAATGGGGCTGGAGTCATCTGGAACCTGATGGAACTGAGCCTTTGGGGCCGGAGAGGCATGCAAGGCGTGAACAAAGAAGTGCATGTCAACGGCAGCAAGTGCCTTCCCTGCCCAGGAGTGTCCATAGGTGACTTGCCCTGTCTGGACCAGAGAAGAAACATTCAAGGAAGCCCAGGTTCAGCGGCAGTGAAGGTGGCAGCCCTCCACATCCCCCATCCCTGTCAACTCCTGTTGAAGGCAGCAGTATCCTGCCCCCAGCTCTCCTCCTGCGGGGCTCTGTCTCCAAACAAGCTAATTACTTTCACTGCTCCCCAGGGGCTGCACCACCCGTTTTCATTTGAAGCGGAAGACAAATTTACTTAAAACCCAGAAGCAGCCAGAGCCACAGCAGCTCGGGGAGGGGAGGACTCCAGTAAGAGCCTCCCACTCAGCACAGCCCGGCTGCCACAGAATATTTGCAAAGCCCTCAAGGGGGGTATCGTGGGCCACTCACCCCCATGGCATGGCATGCACCCAGCCCAAGCTGCCATGCTGGCACTCTGGCGTGGACAATGGGTTGAACACAACCCCTGCACCCATCCACAGACCCTCCCCCATGGAAAGGGGCTCCCCTGCCCCTTTGCTCCCAGGGAACCTGCTTGCAACAGCCCCAGCAGTTCACTTGCTCAGCAATGACCACCCTCAGAGTTCTACAGCGTTAGTCAAGGGTTGTGATTCCCCACCTCAAGCCAGAGCCTCTCACCATGGCATCAGACCACCCAGCTCAGCCCCCCCCCGGCGACGGACGACAGCGAGATTCGTTTCACTAAAGGCTCATTTATCTGCGGCATGATTAGAGAGCAGGGCTGGGATCCATCCTGGCAGCAGGAGAGCGATTTGCCAGCAGATGGATTTATCATCTCCCAAGCACAGCAATTTGGCTTAAACAAAACCAAACCACTTCCCCTAATGAAAACATCACTAATGAGGAGAGCCAGCCAGTCAGGCAGGGGCAGCTCCATGAATGGGGTCTCTCCTGTCCTTCAGGGCTGGCACTACCCACTGATGTCCGGGCTGTTAATGCATGAGGCTCAGGTCCAGCTGGGACATATGGACCCAATACAGCTGGAAGAAACCAGAGTTTGCTCCAGGGACCAAACCTCCTCATGTCCTGGCTCCCAAAGCTCTGAGGGCAACTGGTTCCAGCACAACACACAGTATGAGAACAGCACCACCGAGTCGAGACACCTTCTCCAGTTGTAACACGGCCAACAGGGAAGAAAAACTCTATGCCCAGACATAGAGATGGTGAAAGAGCCTGTGTATGGCCAGCTCTGTGCTGCAGGAGCTGTATCCCTTGGCCGAAGTTGCGACAGTCCATGAATTATGCATCAGCATCTGTAGATGCCATTTAACCGTCCCAACCAAATCCTGAACTTCCTGTCAATTAATCCTGTGCCACCAATTCCCCATGGACTCCAACCTGCCTTTGCTTGCAGGGATGCAGCAGCGGCTGCCAAAACCTCAGCTCCAGCCTTTCCACCTGCAAAATCCAACCTGCCCATGAGCAGTGGTACCCAGCAGCATCACTCACATGCTCCTTGCCCCATGTGTAGCTAGGAGCAGCATCCCCTCCATCAGGGACCCTCAGGATCTCAGCAATGCCACAACACCCCATGAGAGAGAAGTCATCAGCATCAGAGGACTGCAGACAAGCCAGGACAGCAAAGAGGGAAGAGGAAGAGGGTACAGATGCCAGAAGGAGGGAGACAGCAGACAAGAGATGAGGCAGAGTCAGGCAACAGTCCCATGACCCCGGGAAGGTGCAGCAGCCATCAAGGGCAAGGCACTTTGGCACAGAGGTGACCCATGGGAGCCCCTAACCCTGGCACACGAGGGGGAGACCCTTCCCTACAGTACCCCACCCTGACAGAGGACCTCCTGGGAGCTTGGGGACCTGGCTCAAGGGTCAACGTGGCTTCCAGCCCAGCCTCACTGCCAGGCTGCAGGAGCAGAAGTGGCAAGCAGAGAGAGGTTGTGTGGGGCAGCAGCAGAAGGAGAGGCAGGTTGGTAGGGGAGCAGGGGGATGGGCAACACACAGTTCCCACAGGTCAGACACCCAGGGGAAGAACACTGGTGGGTGTCACCCCTCCTGGGGGCCGCTGCAAGGAGGAGGGGACAACCCATGCCTGACAGGGACCAGAGGGACAGAGGCAGCTGGCCCTGCCAGACCCATGAGGACAGGGCTGTGTACCCAGGGCTGTTCCGAGGACGCAACTGGGCAAGGGAAAGACTTTTATTCTGGATGTGGGCGAGCTGGTCTTGGGCATAGTCTCCACCCCAGTCCCCCTCCTTGGGATCCATCCAGCACACAGGCACAGCACACAACCCGCCAGGCACACTTGCAGCCAGGCTCCTGGCCAGCCCCTGCCTGCTCATGCCCTTGCTCCCACCCAATGACCCTGTCACTCCATCCTCCAGCTGCAGATCCCAGCACTTCCCCCTACACACACTATTATTTGGGACAGGCTAGCACTGACACCTCCTCCACACTCTGGGAAATAAATTATCCCCCATGCAGATGGAAGGCCTACGCCATGGCAAGCTGGTGGAGATGTTCCCCCCACCTGGTTGATCACAGGCTGTGAGTGGACACGATGAAGCTGCCGGGTCTGCTGGCAGCAGAACAAGCCCCTGGCACAGCCCTAGATCTGCCCATCACCTGGGACCCTCCTGTGGCACTGCCAGGACATAGCTCCTCAGCTTTATCCCATGGCAGGGATTGGAACCTTGCTCCCATTGTCCTCCCACACACCTGACTTGCCCATTCTCCCTCTGATGTGTCTGCGGGGGACAGCTTGGCTCCACCTCTCCTTTCTTACTGCCATAGGGAGAAATACCTCTGAAACACCCTCCCTCCAGGTAGGAGAGCTCAGCCAGATGCTGTGCTGCTGCTACACTGCTGCCTAAGGCTTTCATCTCACAGGGTGGGCTGCTAAAAGTGCTAGGAGCTGGGGAGTCCCCATCCATCAGCTGTGCCTCCGGAGACAGGAGGATCCCAAAGCTCTGCAGATGATCTCTACAGCAATTGCTCAACCCTGCAAACGCTGCCGCTGCCTTTGGGGTGGAGCAAAGCGGTTGCTCAAGTCCCCAGATCATGACAACTGGAGGAAAAAAGCAGGGGTGAAAAAGCAAGGGTAAAAAGTAAGCCCCCTAACCCTTTCTTGAGGACCCAACAGCCCAGGAGATGAATCCCTCATTTTTCCAAAAGGCAGGTAGGGGCTTTGCCCCACCCCAAACAGCCTAGCTATTGACCCCGTGCCTGGCACATGCTGTCCCGCTCAAGGGATACAGCATGGCTGGGAGGGGCACATCTAATGTGGTAAGAGTCCCAGGCCACACACCCTTGCTCCCCATCTGGAGCTAGAGCAGCCCTGATGCCCACACATCCCTGTGGAGCATCAGGCAGGAGGGAAACCCTCCTCGAAGCTCACTCACCTCTCACACAGCCAGCATTCAGGGTCAGGGATGCGGTACCCATGCTTCTCGGGACAAAGTGGCACTGGGTTCCCATTTCTTCTGCATGGAGAGCCATGGCCAGAGCAGTCCCGAGACACTGGCTCTGGGCTCTGCTTGCACACTAATCACTCAAGCCATTAGAGGCTGGAGGAATAATGTAATTTATGGATGGCTTTTATTTCTCGCTAGCGTCATCTAAATATCCCAGAAATGGACCAGTTTAATTTCCTGGTGGTGTAACCTAAACATTTCTCTCCTTAACACCCAGGTGGGTGCCCAGCCACAGGCTCAGCAGCCAGGCAGGCATGGCCGCTTCCTGCCTTTGCCCCACGCTGCCACACCAGTGCCAGCACAAGCAGGGTCCATCCCGGCTCGCCCCAGCGCAGCCATCCCTGTTCCCCCGGCACAGGGAGCGCTGCTGCTCTCCCCACTGCTCACACACAGGCAGTGCTCATTCACTCGGGCCTCTCACACACACATCCACGTGCCCACACAGCCAGGGCAGCTGGGCATCGCTGGAGATGCCGCAGGGAGTGGGGGCTGTCACTGCACCCTCGTTTTCAACAGCTTTTTAAATTTAAGAATGAGTGGACATTGTGGAGAGTTTCTACCCTGAACATGGCTGGGGGTCCTGCATCCTGTTTAGCCCTTCTCCTTCCGGAAGTGGGTGTTGCTAGCCCTTCTCTGGGTGGGAATCACATTGCTCTCAGCCCTGTTTTCGGGCAGTGACGGGCAGGCAGCAGGACTGACTGCTGTCCCTGTACACACCAGCAATCGCTGGAGCTGCCGTGGGGCTGTCGCCTCTCCTGACACCAAACCATCTCTTGGTTAACAGCTCTTGCATGGCAGGTGTCCTCTAAACTCTGACACACCCTGATGGATGGGGGTCTCCAAAGCTGCAGGAACACCCCAAACTGCTCGTGCTTGACCCCAAGCAGAGGTGAGCCACCAAAGAGCAGGTGCCAGTGGCAACCCTCCCATCTGCAGATAGAGACTAAGCCTGCACAGGCACAGCCAGCTTCACCCCAGGGCTTTGCTACAGCCCTATGGAGGTCCCGGCTCCTCACCACATCTCCAGGGTATCAGGAGAGCCAAAATCAGGTTAGAAGGCATGGGGTCAAACTAGTAAACCCTCTCCAGAGTTAAGGTTGCATCCTCTCTCCTGCCTGCATCACTTCCACACTTTCTGGGAGAAAGACAGCTTTCCCTCCACAAGGGGGGTCAGCTTCAGTGCGTTCAGCCAGCGCAGGGGAGATCGGTGCCACTGGGACCAGCTCCCTCTCCTCCACGGTGCTACTGCAGGCTCTGCCCTGGCAGGTCACTGACTTGACAGCGATGGGAAATGAGTGACATGCCCTACGGGGCCTGTTTCCCGCTCTGGGAAATGGGGCAGGTATTTCCAGCCTTATTCCCCAAAGACTTCCCGAAAGCCCCACGCCTGCAGGCAGGAACTTGCATGGTGGCATAGCTCCACTCGATCCAGGTTCCTGCTGCACAGCTGGCTCAGAGGTAAGCCCAGGCATAAAAGGTCTCAGTTTTGGAGAGACTGGAATTTATTTTTAACTTTGATTTGATTGAAATCCATATGGACATTTTAAAGTTACTGGAGAAACCAAAAGTTGTGTGTGGGTTCCAAGTTCCTACACAGCTCAAAAATATCTTCCCTGCAGCACGTTTGGGTAGACAGTAAGCAGCGTTTCCCATGTGTGGGGCTGTCAGGAAAGCAGAGCAGGGGTCCTGCTCTGCTACCACCACCTATTTGAAATTCTAGAGCAAATCCTGAAATCCACCCCAGACTTTGGCAGAAAAAGCGTCACTAGGACTCAGAGAAGCCACCTGTGCACACACAACAGTGCCTGCAGCACAAGGACACCACTGGCTACAGAAAGGTTCAGCTCCATCGTGGGTCCCAGGAGGCAGGTGGGAACTGCTGCCCCATTTCACAGCTGCTATGACAGAGGCCCTGAAAGGGGACAGGATTTGGGCTGATCTGTGGAGAGCACGTGAGAAAGCAGGGGTGTTGCCAGCTCCAGCCCAGCTGCTTCCCTATCGGACAGTGGAGGATGAGGTGTGAGGGATGGACAGATGCTGTGGGATGTGGGATGCTCGGCAATTCCCTGATGGGGCAGAGGATGGGGCAGAGGATGGAGGGGAATACAATATGGTCACAAATGGGTCGTCTTAATCCTCTCTGTCCCATAGCTACCCCATCCAGGGGCAGGACGTCTCCAGGGGTGCTCTAGGGGACACCGGGTGATGGGTGAAGACACCAGGCACGGTGGTGCTCTTGGCGTTTTCTGAGCAGAGTGAGCCTGCTTTCCTGGGGAACCTGCTGCCGGGATGCTGCTGTGCCGCCCCAGGGTGCAGCGGGGGCCCAAGGCATGGCAGAGAGAGCCCAGCGCCAGACCCTGGTGTCCCGAGGGGCTTGGGAGTAACAGTGAGGGAGTGTGAACTTGGGGGGCGGCCAAAAGCGATCCAAGCATCCCACCTCCCGTCCGGGGCCTTTTCCTTGCCTCGGGACAACCTCTGCACGCTGGGACCAGCCCTATCGCCCCCGGAGCATCCTGCCCCCGGGAGTCGGGGCTGTCCCTCTACTCTAGCGCCAGGGTCGCGGCCGTTCCCCCTCTCCCCGAGCAAGGCGTGCGGCGAAGCGGAGCGGGCAGGGAGCGGGGCTCAGCGGGGCTGGAAGCGGGTGCCCGGGACCGCCCCGCGCCGTGGTCCGAGTGGCTGCTGCACCTTCCCCGGCGGCGGCACTCACCCGTCAGCTGGTCGTAGGAGCCATCCAAGTCGCGGGAGTCGGACAGGCTCTCCTTCCTGCCCTTGCTCCGCATCTTCCCGCCCCGCCGAGCGGCGGGGGGAACGGCGACGGGGCGCACGGGCTGCGCCGGCGGGCAGGGGCGGCCCG
>VWPU01000157.1:0-12974 GCA_013398955.1 Callaeas wilsoni | reverse complement strand
AGCCCGAGCCCGAGCCCGAGGCCAGCCGGGCCCGCGCTCCACGGCGGCCGCTCCCAGGGCTCCCGCTGTTCGCAAACTGCTGCCGGGATCGTCCCGAGCAGCACCAGGCCCGGGGCCCTTCGCTGCACCGAGCCGGATTGAATCGATTTGAAGATACACGCTTTATTTACCCACTCAATCTGGGGTCCCATATAAATACTTCTTCACGTATTAAGTGTTATTGCGACAGATTGGGATCTGTGTTGCTCACACTCCCAAAATCTTTGTGTTAAAATAGCATTTTTTGTGAAGCAAATTTGCGACACATGAGTGTAAGTGATATTTTAATTCGCTGTTTCAGCCATTGTGGCTTTTTGTTTGTTTGCTTTTTAAATCGCCTTCTCCGTGCCGGCAAAAGCAAACACGGCTCTTGCCAAGCAGTGCTTCCATCTCCGAAAGGGACCCTTGTGAATGTCCCCAGACCAGTCACCGCCCCAGTGCTTCAGCAAGGGGCTGCACAGCGCTCGTACTCCAAGCCGGAGGCCACTTGCCCAAGGAGTCGCCCAGCACAGCCCTGCCAGGCGTCTCCCACAAACATGCCAAAGTTTTGGTCCTGCCTGAGTGCCACTGGGCTTCCCGCTGGATGCTTGAACCCTCCCTGGCTCAGGGCAGCAGTCGGTGCACGCCTCACCCTGCTCCTGTCCCCACCCGCAGAGCCAAACCAAGCCGAGCAGCATCTCCCATGCCTGGGCTGGGTGCAGAAGGGCAGTGGCCGGCAGCACTGGGCACACCCAGCTGCAGCCCCCCTCATCCCGTCACGGCTGGCTCCGCACCAGCCCCTCCACGGGAGCGAATTAGGATCTGCGGTGCTCCCACCTCCACTGGCAGCTGAGCCCTTCTCCCTTCCCTGTGTGAGCCCAAATTCCTTGGAAAGGGCAAGCAAGAACGCGCAGTAACTGCAGAGAGCAGTTCACTAATCCACAGGCTCCAGCTGTGGATTAGTGTTCCCAGCTGTGTTCATCTCCTTGGCTGCTTGGGTGTGTGCTTGCACACCTCGTGGAGAGGAATGAGCTGCTCCAGTGCTCTCCAGACCTCCTGTGTGCCAGCGCCGTCCTTTCTGAGGCACAAGGCACAACCTCGGAGCAGAGATCTTTTCCCTAGTCCTTTGCTTCTCCCAGCCTCTGGCTGTGCCCGCCCTGAGATGTGCCTGCTGCCCTCCCAGATCCCTCACCTTCCAGCCTCACTGCCAGTCCTTCAAGGTTTCCCCGAGAAGAGGAGCGAAAGAAAGCAGCACACAGCCGTGTGTGGGGTGTCTGCACACACGTGAGACTGGCAGCTGCTGCAGTGAGGGACAGACGACGGGGGTGATGGTGGGACAAGTGAAGGAAGAGTCAGTGCTTCGGTGCTGGAAATAGGGAGAAAATCCCTGTAGTGGGTGAGCACTGTGAACAGCACCATGAGGCACAAATGGCACAACAGCTCAAGAGAGAGAGAGAAGCAGCAGTCAGAGCAGCCAGGGAAATTTGCTTCCCCAAAACCCTCACCCCTAGTTCACCTTACTTAAAAACACATTCCCAACAATCATTTCCACAATCGTCTTCAAATTGTTTCTGAATGCCCTGAGGGTCAGGCTTTGAGTCCTGTTCCTCAGTGAGGAGAAGGGTTCAGGTGTGAGTGGTGCAGATGCAGTGAAAGCTCTAACATACAACCAGTGAGTTGTATAAATCTCCTTTGAGCAGGAAAGTCATTGCTATAGCTGAAGCTGCAGAACCAGTGACAGAGAAAAAACTTCACCAGAGTACCAAAAGGCTTCAAGAAGTTTATTGAGGATAAAAAGGAAAAAAAAAAAAAATTGAGGGCATGGAATATTGCACAACTTTATTAAGGTGGAGTAAAGGTTGATTAGTGGTCATGCCCTTCCAAATTATAGAGCGCCTAGATTTGAACAGTGAAAAAGAATTGCACTTTTGAGCATCAGCTCAGTAAGAGACTGAACATGCCAGACTGGTCCTAAAGCCATGCACACCTACCTCCTAGGAACTCCCTGGAAATGGAGGCTGTGAGCACAGCTAAATAAAGAGTAAAATAAATAAAGAGCAACACCCACACCTTTCACAGGCAAGGCCTGAGAATTGCTCACACTCTGATCAGGCTGGTGCATCTGGCCTACACTTACAGACCTAAGCAGTGATGTTCCCTCCTCATTCCCTGCTCCTGAATGAAGTGCTAACTGTTATCACCCTTCACCCTTTCCCCTAGAGTCTTTTCTGAGAGCTAGTTTACACCACGAAGAATTTTCCAGTATAGTTGTAATTACAAAAACCACGGGGTCAGTGCAATTTATTCCAGTATCACTTTTGCCAGTATTGTTAAACCTTTGCTTCAAATGACAGAAACTATTTTTGAGAAAGAACTTTTTTGTTAGTCATTGTTTATTCTGACTTCTTTCAGCCTGATCTTTTTACACTCCTCCCTGACATAACTATTTGGCCAACAGATTTAGCTTGGACTTCTCCTGAAACTCTCTCTGCACTCTCCCCTTATTAAATGCTGTCATGTGTGGTACCACAAAGCTGACAGTTGCCAGGGCCAGTTGTATGTCCTTTCTCTGGCGGCACCAACAAAATTGATTGGTTTAGGAATCACTGAGGGGAGTATTTTGCTGTGAATACTCAAATCCTAAGCAGTTTAGCATGGATACATCTGTACTGTCTGCTAGTAGAATAAAACCATCTCCCAGCACTGCCATAAAATATTATTGGCAAAAATACCATTTTACTGGTACAACTGTGTCTCTACCAGAGGCTTCTGTTGACACAGCTATGCCTGTCAGGGCTGGCATCTCTTTAGAGCTATGCTGGTAGACATCAGTCCTGTAAATGGGATCTTGGTCATTCAGAACACACATTCACCTCTTCTTGACTCAAGTGACAACTCCATCACACAACTGCATTCAGTACAGTTACTCTTAAGACAGTAAATGCAAATGAAGATGCAAATGCATGTTGTAATTCAAATCAGTGAAACAACATCATATTCTGCTGTTCTTTCCTTACAGCTACTTTATGCAGATTCATAAAATTTAAGGTCAGAAGATACCTTTAGGTAACATAGCCTGAGGTATAACACAGGTCAAGCAATTTTATGTAATTAAGCCTCATGATTCTTAAATGAGCAAGTATCTTCTAGAAACCATTTTTGAGTCAAAGACACCAAGTGAAGAAGTCAGCATTTTCCTTTCTAGCTTATAGCTTTTGCTTCACATTTATGAATCCAGAGCCCCAAGAAGATATTTCGACCTCTGTGATACCATTTTCTGTGCAGGTGCCTCTCCTTGGAGTTTCTCCTCTCTGTGATCCATTCTTTGATCATTCTTTGACTCCTTTTATCTGCATTTTTCTGTGTAACATTAGAATCCCTTTTCCAGCAGCAGACCTGCCATCACTCTCCCAGAGCAGCACAAACCACCAGGTTGACACACTAAGACATATCCTCCCCTCCTTCCAGTGTCCTCTGCAGGGAGAGGGAGAACACCCTTGTGACAGTGTGTGCTCAGTGGCTACTGTCAGCTCTGTGAGTGGGGCTGAAATATCATCAGCTGGGTGGTGTGTATTTTTATTTTATCTTTTCTGTCTGCCACGCCAAGTTTTACGCTGCACTGATCTCTGAGCTCTGTGGAGGTAAAAAGCATGCCTGGGCACTAACAACTCTGCTTTTGTAAGGTCTGGGGATATTTCACATATATAAATCTTAGTAAATTTATTCCAAAATGGAGAAGGTAAGGGTTTTGGCTGATATTTATTTGTAGGTAGAAAGGTATACTTCATATTAAATTCATATTATTAAAGGCCTTATAAGACAATCAGCTGAGCAGAAGATGACAAGCTTAAAAAGAGATACCATTGTGATTACAGATAGACAAGAAAAACAAACAAAATTTCTCCTTACTTTCATTCTTTCTAGCCCGTAAAGTGTTTATAAGTAGCTGGGTTTAACTATTTCTGCCAGCACAAAAGTAATCAATAAAGGAACACCTTGTATAGAAATAATGCATTTTCTGCAGTTATAGCTAAACCGAACGGATTTGAACAAATTCCTAAGGATCCACTTTCATTATTGAAGAAGATTCTGAATTTTTAGCTCTGCAAATAACCAGCTGAATAGCCTGTAACTCAATTTTTATTAACATCCAGTTGTACGTCACATACCTCAAAGTCCAAGTGTCCCTATGTATAGTGTTTCTGAGCACTTGACATCAGACAGCTGGAAATTTTCTCAATATGATGTATAACAAGTGACTTTATTGGGGTAATTTAGGACAGACCCTGTAGAAAATGTAAAAGAGTTCTTGGCTGGGAGCTGTTTCTCCAAATCTATCTGAGAAATGACTTGCAATCTTACTCATCTTCACAGGTGCTTGATGCCATTGATTTACAATTTTATATTGCAATTCTAACAGGTTAGCTGAAATAGAGCATACACGTATGAAGGACATTATTGAGTCCAATATCTCCAGCTCAGGAGAATGAGATAGTTCCCTTTCCCATTTAATCATAAATGTTTCTTTAGTGGGCAATAAAGAAAAAGCAATGGCTTTATACAATCACCCCACAATGTTCTGAGATTCATTGCTAAGGAATAAGATTTGCTCAGATAAAAAGGATTCTCTAATACAAGTAGATTTAACATCAGACTGAATAAAGGAACTCCTGAACTGGAAGTAAAGAAGAAAAAAGGAAAGTCTAGCATGTTCCATTTATGTTGTATTTCTAAGGGAAATATGAATTTGTTTTTACTGGCTGGTTGAGATAAATATTCCAAATAAATGAAATCAGTTGTTTCTGCAGTCTTGAGAGAAAATACGAGCAAAACACACAATATAGTTAGAAAAAGAGGCAGATTACTTTTAAAGCTGTTATAGACTCCATCCCAGGAACAGAGAACTTGTGTTCAGGTCTGGTCATAAAACCTGCAGTTTCCACACCTTCCAACTCATGATCTCTCTGTTTTCAAAACCCACCCAGAAAGTCAGTTCCCCTTACCTGAGTAATGAGCTGGATTTATACAACTGTAACAGAACCCACCATACTCAAGAGGCTTGCATAGTGATTTTAATGATTCCCTTTCCTGCCCAAGTAAAGTTAGCAATAAGTCATTTGAACAGAACGGAACACTGAATGAGGTGAAGTTCACAATAGTGAACTTCGAAACAGACATAAAATAGAGATCACCTAATTCATTCATACTGAACCAATCTAATTAATCAGCAGTGCTCTTCAAATACATTACTCCATTGAGCTGTGCAAATAAGATCCCTGTATAAAAATTATATGTATTAAAAATTAAATCAGCAAAGTGTTTAGTACTGGCCTCACTTTGCTCTTGCTGAACTTTGATTCTTCTGTCACAAAGCACTTTGAAACTTCCCATTCAGTGGTACCAGCCCTTCAATGAAGAGCAAAAAAGACAAGGTGACTGTGATGATTTTACATTATGTGGCCTTTCCCAGAATGAGTGCAGTCCCTGACTTCTAGCTGGTGAGAATCACCATGGATAGCAGTTCCCAAATTATGGTCCTTTCTTCTTGGACATATGCATAATAAGTTTACACCCAGCACAGAATGGTGTGGCAATTTGAATTTAAATGTGGTCAAATGAAAACCACATTTGTCCTATCCTCTGGATGAGAAGAAACCAGTTGTAACACAGCAAAAAGGTATACACACATTTAATTTTGTTATGAAGTCCGCTGAATAGATTAGAAAAATCTTAGTAGTATTTGTATATTACTTTTTTAAGAAAGAGAGAGAACCCAGAATTTTTCTCTTCAGTTACAATTTTCCTATAATCCACCACATGAGATAAAATATTACGGATGGTCTGTTTGGAATGAAAAACAAACAGAAAAAAAAATTAGCATAAACAGCATAAAAAGCAAGCCTATTGTCAATCCCTGAGTCTTTCCTGCCTCTAACTATAGCATCTGGATTTGTTAATGCAGATGACTCACATTGTTAAGTCTTTGTTAAATAACTAGATGATATTTTGGATTAATGAAATGGTCTTTCTAATTTTAATAACATTACTTTTTATATTTAAGCAAGAAACAGATGTTTTAAACAATCCAGTCCTTATCACATGGTAGATTCTCAAGTCTGTCACTAAGTTTCATGGCTTGAAAGGAGCAAGGACTACATGAATTAGTAAGCATTTCCAGGATCACACTCTAGACGAGTAGTATTTTGAGATCCTTTAGAACTGTGTATCTTGAAGTAGTTTACATCCAGGATATTAAAAAAACCCCCTTCCCTTAGGTTAGTTGAGCTCTTAGCTTATTTGAAATAGGGGGCCAGCTGTGGGGGATGCTCTTCCAGAGAAATACTTCACCCTCATAATGAGGATTTGAATGCGGCTTTGGCAATCAGACATGTGGTGGCAGGGAGGATGTGAAAGTGAGGTACCCGAGCGGCAGTTGGTGGTGACGTCCTGTTCGCTGAGGACAGGAGCAAGCTCAGCGCGTCCACGGGGACTGCGTGCGTAACCGGCAGCTACTGCACCCCTCGGGAGCGCAGCCTTCTCCTCTGCTGGCTCCCTGGGAAGAAAGCCACGGCTGCCCGTTCTCCAGCTGATGTGTGGAGCAGCTTCATCCAAACTAACCTCTCAGGGTGAATCTAGAGATTGCAGGCATTTCAGCTGCAGCCTGTGCAAGGAGCATTCGTACCTGAAACTCGGGCTAGAATTGCAAGCTCACTTTCACAGCTTACAGGCTTCATTCAGTCACTGCCTAAGCAATGATGATGGACCAGCAGTTGTAATACAAGCCTGGGACTCTGGAGATGTACATATAGTACAGCTTATGCATATGCTTCATAAGTGTACATCCCATTGATGCAGAAATAGAAAGAATATAATAAGAAATTAATAAAGAAATAAAAGATGGCAAACACCACACCCTAAAGTTTTTACTACTCCAGGCCTGACATGTAAAGAATGGATAAAGTCTCTTTACTGACACGTAACTGTCTCTATATCACCATGGCCAACATTTAGGGCCTAAATGGATGGAGTCCCTCAGTACATCAAAAGTCGTGTTTATTGAAGAGGTTTTTACCACCTCCCAGCTGTTTATTGTCCCTCAGCTGGACTCCACTGTCTCCTCAGATCTGTTTGGTTCACTTTATCCTAATTTTATTTAGGCAAATACATCTCAGCTAATGCAGATAAATAGTAAGTCTGGTAACTTGGGTTGTTTAATCTAGACAGGGTTGGGGACTACACGTAGGAGCAACTGTACCAGCAGATGTGAGGAGCATTAATGCTAAACAGGGTGATGCTGACAAAAAATGGGGACAGTAACTTTTTTCCACTGGCTCAGCTGGGTTTTGGAAAAAAACACCTTTTTATAATCTTATGACATACATTTCTCTTGGGAGTAATGTTGGCTAAACAGACCCTATTATCTCCCTCTGCCACCAAACCTCCTCTTTGGTCAAACAGAAAGAAGTGGGTAACGGCCACATGCGCTCTGCCCCTTCTCTTCCCCCTTCCTGTTATGCCAGCACTACTGTTTGGGCCGTTGGGTGAGTCAGTGCAAGGATCTGGATAAAAATAACTTTTCTTTCTCCCCTCTTGGGTTGCTGGCACATCATGCATCTGTGCAGACCCTCGCATCGGCACCCCCAAGGTCCATACCAGGTGACTGTGGCAGTCACCTGCAGCTCCTGAAGCTGGCACTGCAGCTGAAAGAAGTGTTCATGCAGTCATGGCATTCTTCCCTTGTGTCTCTTTTTCATGGTGAAGTGGGAGCAAGTGGACTTCTCAGTGTACAGGAGTGCTTTAAGGGTAAATGTATCAAAGCAACAACTCTCAAAGCAGGAAGCTGCCCCCTTGAGAAAGCACAAGATGTGCCAAGTTGAGATGGAGAAGGCTCAGGATAATTTCATCTGATCTCTTCCACCTCTCATCTCCCTCACCCTCTTTGAGGCTTTGCAACTCCTCCTTTCATTCTCAAGAGCATTCACTTTGTGTCCCTTGTGCAAAGAAGCTGAAGAAAATTTGCACTGGGGTAAACTTTGTTTGAATTTGGAGGGCAGGATTACAGTGTGAGTGATATTTATGAGTGATACAGCATGACTATATTTCAGAAGGCTAAGGCAGCTGCAAGTTGGGCTGCAGGAATTTGGGATTACCCAGCAAGCAGATGTGTATGCACATGTGAAAGGGTGGGGAATGAAGATAATGTGAGGGAAAGAGGGAATTGCAGATTATTATAGCAAAGGAAAAAGGTGGGTCTCCAGCTAAAAGACTCAGAGATACTGTATTTGAGATGGTAAATGGTAAAATACTACAGAAATGGGTCCGAAATAGAGTGTATCAGGCAAAATCATAATTTGGCACATTTATAAAAATGCAGAATTACATATACACTATAGTCATAGAAAAGAAATTCAGTTTGCAAAGGAAGAATACTGTGCCATCTTGTATCAAAATCCATGCATTTCTGTCTGTACATAAAAATATCCTACAGACAAATATTTTACTTGGTTAAGGCATGGAGGCCACAGTAATCTGTTTCTAGAAACAGCAGTTGATAAATACTGTGATATATTAAATATAAGACTGTAGAGTGGAAAAAGTTTAGGAAAGAAAACTTAAGGCTTTTTACTTTTCTTGGAACATCTAGCGTGTTTACAGCTAAGGTACCAATCTCATTTACTTTATGAGAGTGAAAGCTGTGTACTGTCAGTTTGACTGTTCCTTCAATGTATCAGTCAACCCAGCATGCTACAACTGACAATAGGAAGGACCTCCAACCAGTGTGTAGCTAGCAGCAAATATTTCTTTTGGTTTCCCATGTGCCTCTTGCACATCAGAAAAGATTTGTAAAAGGCAGGCGAACAGGAAAGAAACTTGGCAGAGAACTCTATGATTGCTGTTATAGTGACTCTTGTTTAACTTTTCTAATTTATAAAAAATGTGACCATAAATTATGTATTCAAAGGAAGGCCAGTCTTTTCCTAAATTTCTCCAAAATACAATGATGTTCTCAAACAATGACATAGGATCCAGAAATATTAGTGTAATTCATTTTAAAGGCTTAGATTTCTCTGGTGGGTGAACCCCAATCCCTCCTATTACTGCCAAGCGCAAGATTTTGTTTTGATTTAGAAAATTGATTGGGCCCCTATTTCACCAAAGTGCAGACACAGGAGCTGTTTTTTCACAGAGGCCTCAGTCCACAGAAGCACTTAATCAGGGCTTAACTTAAAGGAAGCGAGTGATCTTATTGACTTCAATGGATGATTCGCATTTGTAAAATTGAGGCATTTAAACAGTCTATTCAAGTGGTCTAAATCTAGCATGTTGCATTTTGATAATAAAATCATGTATGACATTCTCAAGATGGAGATGATGATGTTTTAAAGTCCTTTTGTTTACACAGTGCCACAAGAAATGGATTAAATTGCCCAGGATTAGTGGCTTCTAAAGACTGGATTTTAATTAAATGATACGATGTGTCACTCTCTACATGTTTTAGGCCATGATCTGTTGGCATAAACCACATTTTTTTCAAAGTTCATTTTGTCCAGCTAAAATAAAATTTTTACACTTACCTACAGGCTTTACACCTAACAGATTCTGGCTTATCAGCTGGACATCTACAGCACTAGTTTACTTTTTACATTTGTGACTGAAATGTAAATATTACATAATAAAGAAAACATCACTGTGTTATATTTATATGTTGACCACATAAGGGATCTTTTAAAGCAAAATTCCATTACTATAGTTCCAAATGCCAGGCTAAAGCAGCCCTGAGCTGGCTGCCTACTTTTCTGTGATCTGATTTATGCCTTATTGAAATAAATTAAAAGATTTGCACTGACTTCAGAATGATTTCGATTGGATGTTTAACTAGTAATAGAAATGATAATTTAATAAAAGCCCACATACTTCTCTCTTTTTTTCTCATTAAATCTAATGCAAATCTAAAAGAAGGAAATTGAGAGTTACAGTGAATTTGACAACAGTTTCATTAAATTGCGCAGTGGATTTAACCATAAAGCACAACAAGATTCCAATGAAAAGCTTTTTCTTTTGTACACATGGATTTTTCAGACTCCTGTGTGTACCCACGTCAAATCCAACAGGCTCTTGAACCTCGGACTGGATTTTTACCTCACCAAAAAAAAAATTAAATATTTTTCCCAATACCTCTAACATAACATCTCAGAGCTATTACAATATTGGTTTGTTTTCCACCTCTCTCTTCAGTCTTACTCTTTGTATGACTTGGAAGGCCAAACGGTAGGATGGCTGCTGTACTGCTGGGAAAGGTAGCAACTTTCATGGGGTCAAGCTACAGACAGGTGGCCTAGGGGGTCTGTATAAATGTTGTAGCCAACGGTGTAAACAAATTACCAACAGTAAGTTTGGAAAATTACGTTGTTTATTTTGAAGAGGGATCCTAGAGCACCAGAGTTTATAATTTATCAGGAAAAAAAATCAAGAGAAAGAAACCACACTTGGACAACACTGGTTTATAGAAAATAAATTCAATTGAAGAAACAATGAAAATAGAACTAAAGTTGAAACTGCGCACTTGCGATATCAAATATCAACGCAATCACTTTGGAGCAGATAATATGCATGGCAATTAGAGCTTTTTTACATTATATTATAATAAATTCATAATTCATGCATACAATGAGAGCTTTTGGAAAGAAGCATTTGAATTTAACAAACACTACCACTCATCATCTGAGCAAAGACAGCAAAAGGAATTTCAACATTATTTGCGATCTAAAAAATTGAACCATCGTTGTTGCTTTGTGTTGTGCTTCCCGTGCACAGACTGCAGTGCCTTCTGTCTGCTTTAGGGTGTGGCATCTGCCATTGGGGAGGAAAAACTGGCATGTGTTGCCTTTTATAGCAGACTGATTTCATTGTGCTGAGGGCCTCAATTTTATAGCCTCTTAGTTCCAATCTTGTAGCCGAGTTGCTGAAACAAATGGGAGGAAAAGGAGTTAGTGGTACGAACTCTTCAGTTTAAAGCCTCATCCCTTTTTTATTCCCTTTTCCCAGGGAAAACATTTCAAAGTAAATCTGCGTTAAACTTTTGCGGGTTATTTTCCTGATTGGAAAGAGTTGTGGAGTGTGTCAGGAAATATTGCGATCTGCAGCCCAGGCACTATCAGTACATTTTAGCAGATCATCAATATATGTATTTTTGCTCAAATATAAATGTCTCAAAGTATAAGTGTGTAATTGATTTTATATTTTATGTTAGAGTACACATGTAAAGAAATACACACAAGGAGACATCTATATTTTTATTTGCATATGAAAGACTTTAAAAATCAACTTAGGTGGTTTAATGTGTATAATTAGCGTGCATTTGAATATAGAAAAGAAGAAAATCCAGGAGATAATGTCAAAAAGGCTCACTAACAAAGATGTAGTATTCTCTTGGCAAAAGCTGATGAATGATTTGGCATGAATTCATCTTACAGTTCTGTTATTCTCTCTCCTACAAAGATGATATATCCCTTTCTACCAGTTTGCATAGAATTGCAATTTGTTGTTGTTACAGACTGTAATGACCCTTGGGTATGCACCTGATTCCCCCCACTAGAATTACTCACCATTTTTTTCCCTGCTCTGTGTTTATATATGTGTAGCCATATAACATTTTTGCACTTGCAAAGGGTATCAAAAAAACCCACACGAAACCACCAAGCAACCAAAAAAACCAAACCCCCCAACTGTAAAGCAGAAGTATTAGCAAGATGTACTTCATGAGCACTGAGACTTTTCAAAACTCCATAATGCAAATCATAATATTTCTTACTTTCAGACAGAACTAAAATTAATAGACACTGGAATCACACTGCTCATACATTTATCAATAATCTTTGCATGTAACTCAACATTAGAGCATGAAGCTTCTGCTCTTTAATGTTTTCGCAGTGAATTCAAAAAAGCCTACCTACTCGTGACAGCATCTTTCTTGATATGCTGCGTTTTTCTCTACCGTTATGATTGAATCTCCTATTTATCCATTTTGAAATTTGAAAACGTGCTTACCTTTAACAGAGCGTATAAATATATTAATTTAAAACATCGTGGTTTAGACTCTTGCTGTATTGAAAACGTTCGCTAATATCCCAGTTTGCTGTATTCATAGCCAAGTATTTGATCTCCCAAATGCTTTCGTTAGTTGAACGTAATGTGTGACTATTACCTTTTGTTATACTAGGGTATCACTTGTATTAAGATAGTTATAAAAAAAAACTTCAAACCGTTCTGCAAAAATGTAGGTCAGCAGCAGCTTTCCATTTGGAGCAAGAGTCACTCAGATTACATATTTTGGGGTTTGTGTTACTACGTTTTCATCAGTGTATTGTGCATATTGGAAATTATATTGTCTGGGGAAACAATTATGAGACCGAAAATGTCTGTTGCTCTTTGATCAACTCCTGTTGAACTGCAAATAAGTACACAGAACATATTGAAAACGGCCCTATATATAAAAGCATCATCAGTGCAAATGACCGTTAGAATTTGGAGACAGCTGGACAGTGTGGACAACTGCAAAGATGCTACCGCTGCAGAATTTTAGGATAAATTTTATAACCGTCTGCACATACAATATAAATCTTCAGGGGGCGGGTGGGGGGGGGGGGGGGGGGCGAATCGAAATCCAAAACTAGTCTAATTTCTCCGTCACACGAGCAAACGTGTCCCTACGCTCGGAACACGAAGCGGCTGCTGAGCACGGCACACGGGGCTGGGGGGCAGCGTGCGGCCCCCGAAAGTTTGACCGATCCATCTGCTCCGGCACAGCTGGAGCGCATGGCGGCCCCGCGCCTCCCTCCCGCCGAACCGGCCCGCGCGGGGCAGCGCCGCCGGCGGCACCCTCGGCCCCACAGCACCGGGGACAGTCCCGCTCCCCGCCCCGCCCCAGCGGCGTTCGGCGGCCCGGGGCGCCCGTC
>VWPU01000155.1:0-18179 GCA_013398955.1 Callaeas wilsoni | reverse complement strand
CCGCCACCCCGCTCCCGCGGCCCCGCGTCGATCGGACAGCGGCCGGCACAAAGGCACCTCTGCGGGCCTGCACTGGGGTCACAACAATTTCATATCTCATCACTTCTCAAGGTCACATCCAACCCGTACGACTTTTAAGGAGACCGTTCGAACTAAGAAAGCAATACTGCTGAAAAACATCCCTTCGAGGAAAATCAGTGACATGAAACTCAAACCAGTCACAATGTAACTCCTGTTACCTCTGTTCTTGTCAATTCTCTGATCAGCAGTTCTGCATGTCTGGGTTTTTTTCCCTCCTTTTCTCCAGCTTTCCCTCATTACTCTGGTTGCCATGCATTTATCTCAAAGTTGGACTTCTAGTCTCTTCAACTGGGTGATCCTATTACTTCGTGATCAACAAAGATCTCCAAGAGTAGCTACCTCAGAACAATCCTCAGTCAGGACCCGGGTCCTAGACAGGCCCACCGCAATCCTTCAGAACAGAAGCGTACTTTAGAAATCCCTTAACCACTCTGAAATGTGGTTTCATCCATTTGTGCTCCCATTCTCAAACAAGGAAGAGGCAGACAGGGAAGTAAGGAAAACTGTAGGATTTTAAGGTTACTACAACCCAAAACAGCAGCACATGCATCAGAGGAATTAACTCAGTCACCACATCTGTGCTTTCGCTTACTGACCAAGCTAGAAATATGGGTTCTATTTTACAAATCATGCCTACTTTATGCTGTTTTGTTATCTATACTGAATGTTTTAGTTTATGTATTTACCAAAATACACTCCATTTTTTTTTTTTTGTACTGGAGCATGCTTTTAGCACACAAACTAAGTTCCTTCTTTCTTTTTTCAAATGTATGTATTCAAGGTTAACTGGGTGTTTCAGTAATTTGACACAAAAATTGCTTCAAAAATTCCTTGTAGCCTTTTCATACAGTTGAATTACAGATAATTAAAGCCAGCTCTGGGGTTGGTTCAACCAACATGACTGTCAAAGCAATTCTTACAGCTTTGGGAAAGGGTGAAAGGAAGCAGCTCCTCTAGACAAAGGACTCTCCTTTTATCAACTTCAGTATGTGGCAAATAATATTTTAAGCAAGCACATGGTCTCCTAGATCCAAGTGTTAAATGCACCACATCTGGCCTCAGCCGCTCCTCGTTGATGCACCTACGACGTGGCAGCCACAATCCACTGCCTGACAAGGACCATAACCATTACCAAAGGAAATTTTCTCCCTAAGAATTAATGCAGTGGCACGTGCAGGGACTTAATCACACAAAATTTAAATACAGACATATATATATATATATATATATATACATACACACACACATATATAGGTCTGATGCAAAGGATGGAGATGCAGGAACAGGGATACCCAGAATGCCAACTAAAAGACAAACTGGCTTTTCAGAATAGATCACCATTTTGAAAGACCTCATCTCTTTTTATCTGTTAAGACTGAACGCTTGATCATGAACCCATTTTCCTGTCCTTCTCTGTTGACTCATCTGTGGAAGATGACAACGATGAAAAAGTAAATGTCCAAAAAGAGGCAGCAGGAATGCTCACAGATTTCACCACAATACAGCCACAGGTTATTTATTCAGGAAGATACATACTCCTGGTAAGTATCCCCAAATTCGGAACTAGAAGGTGTGTTTTGGTGAGTGAGTGCCAAGTGGCAGCCTTGCCCACCTCTGCCATGCTCCAGCCGCAGAACTGGCTGTCCCGAACGCCAGCGATGGACCAGCTGCACGAGCAGCCCCAGGCTGCACGGGGAGGGTGAAAGCAGTACAATGTGCATACCCAGGCCAAAAGCAGCCCTCAGAGAGGCTCCTCTCTGCCTCTGGGAGGCCTCAATCAACTCCAGCTCTCCCACAGACATCCCCTGACCGAAAGGCCTTGACTGAAGTTGATTGAGCTGGTTCTTTCGCAGAGGAACGTCGTGCAACATGTCTAAACTTGTAAAGAAAGCCTTTACCCACCTCTTCACCTTGTGCTGCTCGAGAGAAGCAGAACAACAAAACTTCACTGCTGAAGAGGGAGTAAGAATCTCAAGCAAAACTGAACTGGTTTCACTGAACCAGACTGATTTAAGAATGTATCTGTAAGCTTTAGAAACAAGAGAGAATCTACCCTGGCCAAAACCTCCCAGAAATACACCAGCAACTAATGTCAGGTGAAAAGACAAGAGATTGTACAAGCTTCAAGTAATGCTAAACAGAAATGTAAAAAGAATATAGAACGACATTTTTACATGATAAAAGTCAGCTTTTTTGAAAGGAAAAGAATAGCTGAAGCTGTTAATTCATTCTATGAGAAAAAAAAACCAACCCCAAATTAAATTATAGGTAGCTTGATATTCTTCTACACTTGCTGTATCATTAGTTGTTGGATCCAGTTGCTCAAACTCTATCAATAAAGGATTTACATAAGTGTGTAGTGTTTCTTTTTATATATACATACACACCTATATAAATACGAACTCAGTTGCTGAGACACCTGAAAACACCATAGAAGAATAGCAGCCGAAGACATCTGCTGCATTAATCAAAACTGACTACAGAATCTGCCTTCATCCACCTACAAATCTTTTGGTCTTAATTCCTTTTAGCATACAGGAAGAGATTTAAAGGCATTACCATTTCTGCTCTGCCTACGCTTGCCACCCAAACCTAGAAAACAGTAGGTAAAATATTCATACAAACGTCAGACACACAGAAACCTAGCTAATAAAGAGAATATCCACACAATTTGCGTTTCAAATGCTGAAGGTTACAGCCATATCTACTAGGATATATCTAATCTTTTATCACTATTGCACAAGCTGATTTATGTACAGTGAGATGACGCTTAAACTTGAGAACTCTTCATTTATTTCAGAAATAGTTCAACCACGTTCATTATACCTTTACACACAAAGCATCCGAGCCATATCTGTGTACCTACGTACATGATTTGAGAGTTCTCAAGTCCAAATCAATAGCAGAAAACCAACTTCAGCAGAGCCCAAAGCTGAGAAAATAATACACAAGCACTGATCCTCTTACACACGTTGCCACTGTTTGGATCCTCACCACAACCCCTCCGTCTGCAGTTTCAACCACAAAGAGCCACCAGAGCCCTTTCCCACTGGGGAGCATCCAACATCTTCAGTGACAATGTAATCAATAACACTGCAACGACTTGTAAGGATACTGGAGGGCAAAAAGCACAAAATACCAAAAAAACCCAACTAACACTTCTATACCAGGTTAGGCAGAAGGTTTAAAATGCCAGAAGTTGTCACACTTCATTTTTACATGGGTCGTCTTATAGGACAGCCTTTATACAACTAAAATGTTTAAATAGAATGGCACCTGCCCATTTGACCAAGACAGAAGTTTAAAAAGTCAAAATTAAGGAAGTTTTTGATAATGTGAATTTCTCTTAATTGAAAGGACTTTTCAAAATACCACTTTAAAAAAATGAAGGAAAGGTTATCAGTGGGACCATTTTGGTTTCTTATTTAATATTATTTCCCACCTATGTCCAGCAGTCAAATGGTAGAAACTGGACTGTGTCTGTCAAAACCACCATAAAATAGTGACAAACAATAGAATTTATCGAAGAGAAGCATTATTAGCAAAAATAATTTGCAAGACCAAGCAGTTTCACACTTCATATCTTAATTAACAGAAATGATAGTAATTTATCAAAAGAATAATCATCATTTAACAGTAACCTGTAAAAGAAAATCCCACGGACAAAAGACCACAGCACAAACACATATTGCAGCTGCTCAGGCAAGGCACACTTTTGTGCTGAGAAAAAAGATCTTTTGAAAGGTAAGACTAACATGAACATTACATAAGTTTCACAACACTTGACACTGGACTGCCCTGTTTGCTCATTTTTGGTTTTTTTCACCTCTATTTTGCAAACAAGTAACCTGATCCACACAGATACATATATCACTGTCAAGAGTCTGCTAAAATGAAGACTTTTCACTCGGGCTACGTAGTATCCCTATCCAAAAGCAGATCCAGGAGCCAGATTAAAATGTTGAAGGATATCTAACCCCCAAAATATGTGATAATGATACAAATAGACTTCTGTTCTTTCAGTCACAAAAGTTTAAAATGCTAATTTAATTACAATGCAAGGCTGGCTGACATTCTTAAACCAAAAAATTCTACAGAGAAGTTTCCTGAGCAGGAAGACAATTCAGTAACAAAATGTTAAATTGTGTTAGACCAACCAGAGATTTGGAAGCCTCTGAGCTACTGTTCAGTTCTCAAAGCTGCTTTCAATGAAATGTATTTGTACGCTAATCTCAAAGGCAATTTGGACGTGTCTGATTACAGCAGAGAATGAGATGCATAGGATAAGAAAAAAGTTTACTTAAATTGATATATGAATTTTTTTACAGTGATTAGATAATCATTTCCAGAATGTGTTGAGTTTCCAGCCATGTTTAATAGGAAAACAAAATCATATCTTTAACATTTCTTTTATAATGTATTCTGACTTCTCTTAATGCTTGCGATAAATTCCATTTCCAAAGCATGAGTGATTTTTATTAAATGACAAGGGTATTTCTACAGATCTACTAGAAAATCACAATAAAATGTGAACCAGATGCAAAAGCTATTACAAACACAGGTTATCTGAAACTGGGAAGTGTCTTGCAGTGACATCCCAATCAGACATTGCTTACACTCGACCACCAATCACTTTCCCAACAAAGGGAGAATGAGAAGAGTGATAGCTATCACTGCAGAAAGGCAGCAGTGTGTAATTAAGCCACTTAACAGGAAGCAAATGAACGTGAAAAAGGCTGAACTGCAACAGTGCCACCTACAGTAAAGGACATTGCCGGGAAAAAGAAACCAATCCGTGTTTACTCACAAGAGTAACAAAATCAGAACTCAATAAACGAAATCTGATTTCAGCAAAAAACTGAGCTCTAATAATATCATGTACAACACAACAAGTTTTATACACTTCAAAAATTAGTCTCTGCTCAAGATGAAAGCATTTTCTTAAATATGAATACATATGCCCTCAGCTTGCCTATTTAAAAGCCTACACAAAATACAAATGAAAAAGTAACATGTTTCTGAAGCTCCAATTCCTCATTCACCGTTTTGTGTAAAACATAAAAAAAGCCAGACAGAAGCCAGACAGGCAAAGAAGAGCTGGAGCCTTACCTTGCATTCCACCACACTCTGATCTGACTCACACGTGACATAGATTTCATCAACTGCCCGCCGGAGATTGTCAAAGAGAAATGCCCAGTACCGAGCCCGCAGATCCACCTTCCGAGGCTGCCTTGTTTTGGTTGGGCTTTTGTCAAAGGTTTTATCCCCAGCTCCTGCTGCTGTTAATTTACAGTCTAAGGCAGTGTTCTGAAAACAAGAAGGTACAAGGGGAAAGGAGAACAACAAACAGAAGTATGGTAAGAAGTTGGGTTTCTGTGCAACACACCTTTTATCAACATATTGAAACACCTGTAAACAAGAACTTCTTCAATGAAGAAGATTACATCATTGCACTGACTTGAGTTTTTTAAAACACGCTTTCTTAAGTACAGGCAGCACTTACGTTCAGCTAGATTCTGTTTCTTTGACGTTTATATTTGCATTCCACAACAGCACGAGAGACTCTGCCTCTCAGCACACTGGAAAGATACATTTTCTAATTACACATCCTGTATTATCCTGACAGGTGTGTATATCCAGAGGTGAAAATAGCATTTTGCTAACAAATATACGAGCAATATTCCACCACAGGGAAATTCTATTACCAAGACATTACATATGACAGGATTGTTTCTAAACCCTCATGCTAACACGGTGAATGCCAGCGAAGTGCTGTCATGGCTCACCCTAAATCACAGACTTAACTGACCCAGTACTGCTTTGCTGCACAGGTGCAGGGGACAGCCAACATGCTAAAGGGGATGGGTGCAGGATATTCCTAAGGGTTCTGAAGCACACCTGTTTGGCTAAAAATACCAAATCACCACTTGGTCCCATGACACTGCCCTTATTAAACCCAAAATTCTCTCCCACAGAAGAAAACAAACTGTAAAATGCTGCTACCACGAGCCTGTGCATTCCACAGCCAGTGGACAAGCACCCCCAGCAAAGCCCAAGTGACACCCAACTGTGTGCTACTTTGTGATGGAGGTATTAGCTACCTGATAAAGTAGTCTGGTTTGGGTTGGCTTTTTTCATTCATGTATTTAATAGCACCTTTAATATAGTTTTGATGCACTGGTCCACTGTGGCATATATCTCCAGCAAATCAACTCTTACTGGAGTACTCTTGGAGAGATTAATGCAAAATCCCATTCTAAATGCTCTACTTTGGTGATTGAATAAGAACAATCAAAATCGACACCACACATAATGGTACACAGTGTTTATAATTAGAATATCTAATCACTTATTAGAAACAGTGTAATTTTCAAAACAATTGGCTAGGATTCAAGCCTTTTTGTCCTGTACCACACATCATGAAACAAATTCCACTTTGCAGTTAGGGAGGGAGACACAGTGCTGTCAGAATGGTTATGCTCCCACCTGCGTTTGTGGTGAGATGCTAATTTTCCTGTGAGAAGCAGAAGAATGGGCACCTGATTTACTACAATCACACCAACATCTCTTCTACCCTTACATATATCTCCAAGTGCTCCAAGTGTACTCCAGATGAACTCCAGTTAATGTATGCACGAGAGTCATGCTCAGAAAGATGCACGGCATAAACAACCAATGAACAGCAATTTCAGAAGAGTTTCATATTTTTTCTTCCATGACATAAGTCACCTCTTAACAAACTGCTGGGAGAAAAGATGCTCCTAGGCTGAGGCCTTGTGTAAAAACACTTAAAGCAAAGCTTATATACCGGCTAATTTATAGCTCCCTGAAACTACAGTTTATAATGACGCAAGCACAACTCCAGAATCATAAACAGCTACATTAAAATAACAGTGCTACCTGTTGCTGCCTGTATTTATAAAATGTGACCTCAGGAAAGTGATTAGGTTTACAGTCATTCAGCTAATACTGTTGATATAAAGGATCAGTTGTTTTGGAACGGGAAACGTGCATAATTCCCACTATTTGAAAGGTACATTTTCAAACCTATCTTTAAAAGACAATGTCATGGAATACATTTTGATATTTAGCAATAAATGTTTTCCATCTGCTGCATCTGGCACCCATTTATCTTCTCACTTGTATGTCAGCCATACTTTAGTGAGGAAAACACCGTGTGTAGGCTCTGTAAGTCACAGCAGTTCCATTACTGTCCTGTTAAGCAGGTTTTCAGGGTCTCAGTAAAACCTAAGCAACATTTACAGCTACCCATGTTCCAGCAGAACACCTTTGAAAGGATGAAACCCTCTAAACTACCTGATTTCCTGTAAACACTCTCACACAAGCAGGTAAGTATTAAGTTGGTGGTTTGTCATCAGAAAAAATATGTTAACTTGCAATGATAGTTCAAACCTTCAGATGCAGAAAACGCAAAGCTTATGTGCCTTTGAAGTTAACAAACGTGGGAATAGCCCTTCTAACATCCGAAGTAACCCAGCGGGGATGATGACAGTGACATTAAAACTGAATCTCTCTTGGTGCTTTTTATTTTATTTTTTTTCCCCCTAATAGTTTCAGTAACTTGCCTTCGACTTGTGGAAAGTATGCAATGTATATTTATACTCTTGGGATGCCAAAATTTATTGAATGTATATTTGCCAGCACCCTACTGAAAGGAAGATGAGGTTGATAAGATCATATGAAACAGCTCTTGTAAGTTTATTTTCTTAAGATTAGTGGCCCATTTATATGTAAAGGAAAATTGAAAGTGAAAGCTCAACAAAACGAAGCCAAAAAAGCCACCAATTACAGCAGTATCCAGTGTCTGAAAAGCAGCAGGAGTAAGGGTGCTGAATGCCAAATTGAGATGTCAATATGCACAGACACTCAGCAGCCCATTTCAAACCTTAACTGAAGCCACCAGGAATGCACTGTGTCGACAAGAGCTCTAGGACAGCCATCCCACACAGAGCCTCTGAGCAGCGACCAAGCATCCTCCTGAAAACTCATTATTCACGCGATCCCCAGGCCAGCCAGAACCCAAATCCAGCAGCACACTGCTCTCACACCTCTGTTCCGAGGGCAAAGCCCTACAGGGAGCCCCAAGCACGCCACTAACACCCCACCTGCCAGAGCAAGAGAACCTGCACGCACCGTGCTTGGAACGCAGCAGCTGTGAGGAGAGAGCACGAGGCAAACAACTGGACTGGGAAAGTAACGTGTCCGTGTTCTAAAGATGCAATTACAGCTCTGTGGAAGAAGAACGCTTCTTCTATTTTCGAGAAATAACACCTTCCATATGCTTTATTACCAAATTCTGACAGGCTGCCTCAAAATACTAAATGGCTAAAGCTGTACTAATGGCTAAATCCATAAATCAAAGAAAAACAGCGGTTAAAAATATTAAACATGAGGAAAGATTGAGGTATTACTTCATTAATGTAATAAAGGTTGTCATTCACAGAGAGAAAAAAAAGCCTGAATAAAAACAGGTGCAGTTTCTTCTTTACAATTCTCATTCAGACTTGCTTTCCAGTCATAACTCTTGGAAATTTTACTCACCTGGACTTTTTTCCAAATTAAGATATACTGACTTGAGCCACTAACACATGAGGTCAAGAAATTTCCTTAAATTAGAAATTGGGGAGAAAGGCAGCCCTTGTGTAAGCAGCATACTTATAGGAAGAATATCCTATATCATTTTATTGAACAGCACTTTCCTTAAAATAACTTTAATGCCAGTAAGTCACGTGTGCGGAGGCTGGGAAGTGCCAAAAGGAAAGGCAGAGGGAGATAACCTAAATTCTGGCACTTTTAACTTTTCAATACTTGACTTTGAACCTTATAAGCTTTAGAAATACAGCATACGCACAGTTTTAGAGAAGTATTAATCAGCCAATAATATATCAGTGATCTCACAGAAAAACACCGTTATGTCATCAATTTTATGCCACAATAAAAAATGAGCAGATACCTGTTTTGCAGTCTTGTGTGTTCCTTGAGTCACCCTTTTTGTTTTTCCACCAGATTGCCATTTCGATTTTCCTGTGGGAGAAGCAACTGTTTTAATCAACAATAATGATTTTAATTAAATAGAGCACTCTAAAACGCACATATCTCATCTTGCAATGTACTGAGAGGGGCACAATTTCTGAGTTAAGAGGTTTGGCAAATTTTATATTCTAAATATATATTCCACTGTTTAGAATGTGGATAATGCCAGAAAACACTGGAAAATGAAAAAAATACAAGAAAGGCAAGACATACAGACTTCATTAAACAAAGGTAAGCTTTAAGTTCTCAGTGCCTCTAAAAATCATATCATTACAATCTACATGTCAAATATGATACTACTTTTCTATACAGATTTTAAGAAATCTGCTTTTGAATGACTGCTCAATCAGCTACTACAGAATTAAAACAAGAAATATATTTGCTAGGAAAACTAAGTGTAATGATTTAGTTTTTCTGGAACTGTTCTGCCAAGAAAGATGGGAAAAAACAGAGCTTAGGTCAGGATTTAGTTCATCAACATTTAGGTAGCTGAAGGAAGAGAGAAAAACATTCACAGAACACAAGTCAGTCTCCTAAGGACCTGAAATCCCTTCTCAAATGTACCTGTCTTCCTCCACTGCTTATACAAAGTGACTTTAGCAACTGTGCTTCCAAAATCTGTTTGAATTCCCCCAGTCAGAAGGGGTGATTCCAGGTCTCAGTGCTGCAGTGGTGGCAATTAACTGATTTAGAGTTATCTTTGCATAGAAAAATCTGTGTCAGCCTAGACCAGCCTGATCTGTTTGCACTTAATCTTTGAGATTTGCTATGGGGTAATGTAAAAAAACTTATTCCTCCAAGTATCTAAACTTGCACAACATGAAAATCACAGGATTCAATTACCAAAAATGTAAGCAAGCTAAGACAAAACAGTAACTATGGCCAGAGTTTTCTCTAGCACAGATTACATCCAAAGAGAAGTTTCAAGATTATTTAGCTGGATGAAGCCAAGCAAATCAATGCATTAGTTGAATATAGTCCTCCCTAGACCACGGAGACTATTCTTAAATTTCAGAATTGTCCAGTTGAGTTTTTAACAGTTCTGAGGCCAACGTCCCAAATGCAGCCCAGCTGTTTTACATTGCTCTGGTTATGTAAAGCAGCTGCAAACCTGTCTTAATCAAGCAGTTGTACAGCTGGTTTGCACAGCTGGTTTGATTCACTGGTATTCCAGGCAACAAGGCTTTTCACTTAAAACAAATTAAAAATTATTTGCTTGATAATTCATTTTTAAAATGCTACATTAGCCAAAAACCAGGTATAAACTAATATACTGAACTCAATTTAGCAAAAAAAAAAATCGTTCAGCTACTGCATGTATAAAACCTTCCTAGTCACTAAAAAGCTTAAACTGGGGAATAGTGCCATGGCAGACTTCTGATAACCGAAGTATTTCAATCACCCAAGTCTCTCTTCTGATGTGATTTCCATTCTGCAAAGACAAGGTTTTGAAGGCAATGGCATACAGGACTTGCACAGTGAAAAGGTTTGCAGCAAATATGGGTACACTAAAATTAAAAAGGGGCAGATGAACACACTGAGTTGAAGACTCTTTAGATTCTATAAAATCCAGAATAACAATCCATCATCTACAATCTGTGAAATGCCTGAACAAGTCCCTTCTAAAGACAAAAGCAAGTTTCCAGGCACTTCCTATATGGGGCAGACATTTAGATGCAAATAGCAGGTTTTGCAAACTTAATATAGTGTGGGGCAAGGACTAACTTTTTCTTAAGGCATACAGGCCAGAGAACTTTGCATTTCAGCAGCAGCCACATTTTCAAGCTTTCTTATTCCTTTTCCTACAACAATGGCTCTGGTTATTAGAAGGTATCTTCCTTTCTGCTTTTGTCCTTCTATACTCCCATGCAGTGGCAGCAGCGCTCAGTGGCTGTTTGTATGGTCAGGGGCCACTGGAGTGTGACTGGTGTGTTACTGGTGTGTGACCGGTGTGTGACTACACCACGCCGGCATTGCTAAGAGATGCACGGACCTCGGTGACACCTGAAGGGCACCCCCTGCTAGCAATTTACAGAATTTCATTCTAGGTATGTGAAATAATTACAAAGAAAAACATTCTGAAACCCTCCCTGGGAACGATCACAGCTTTCCAAGGTGGGCAAAAGCAACGTGACTGCAATCGGTGACTGGTGGCCGTAGGCTTGGAAGGCAAATTCCACTCTGGAGACAGAACACCAGAACAGTGAATTTTTCACAGTTTCAATACTACTCCTAGGACGCCAAGTCAACAGTAGTGGTGATTAGTTTATCCAGCAGAATCTGCTGTGTACTACTGAATTCTGTGAAGGAGTATTTGAATTTCAATGGTTGAAAAGCGTTAACAGTCACTCTCTCTTCTAGACCATCACCACCATGCCTGGGATTTTGTCATGCCATTGATCTGTACTCAGAATTAGAATTTCAGATCTGACATAACTGGGGTGCACACTGCTCCAAAACACACAACAGACTTATCACCTGCCATTCCAGAAATCTCTTTCCTTTTTAAGGAAATACTGCTTACTGGCAGGAGCTATGTACTTACAGAATGCAATCAGGAGGTTTTGATTTCTCTTTTATCTATGTATGCTATATAAAATACACAAGTCTTTCAGAGCAAGAGGAAAAAATGGGAAGAAGAACACAAGCGCACAATTTTTAAAGGAAATTGAAAAAGGATACAAATGGAAAAGATGAATTCAGCATTTTAATTAATCAACCCTCTGTAACACTACCCCTAGGAATAAAAAATGCTCATACCTTCACTGTGTCTGGGAAAAAAAAAAATCTCATTATGAATAAGAGCATTTAATTTAAAATGTTAAATCACACACTGGTGCTGCCAAATCAATACCTCCGAACATTACGAGCAGAAGAAACTGCCCAAAGACAAAATTCTGCTTTGTACAGAAGAGTGGCAGGATTGGCCCAGGCACCCTGACCCTTTGGCCTGATTTACAGAACCCTGGAACAAGTTAGAACTGTCCTAATCCATAATATTGCAGTATCGTCCCTCAGGGACACAGCACGCACGGAAAGATCAGCGTAAAACGAACAGAGCTCAGCGACACCAACATAAACACCCTCCATGCCAGGCAAGCACCAAGAGATACAGGACCTGGCTCTGCCAGGCTTTCACTAACCACAGGTGCCTTTTCCAGGGAAATTTTCCATCAGGCAACAATCACCAGATCCTTTGCATTGTGCAAAAAGGTCAGCCTATAATTTAATTTCAAGGAATTTCAACAAAAAAGCACCACTGCCAAAGATTAAAAATTACCATGGGGCTAATACGACCAAAAGAAGGAAATGAATATAGCTACTGGGATTTTAATTACTGTACATAACTACTACTTAATGAAAGCTAAAAATTCACTTTTACATTCATTTATCCTGGTTTAGCAGAAATTGTTAGAGCAAACATTCATCTACAACCCACAGTCATTTTAAAGGAAAAAGTCTTAGTTTCTAAAATAGTATTACAAGCAAGGTAGTATTAAAAAATAACAGACTCTTTAAACAGAAAGTGAATCAACCCAGAAGTTGCTCAAAAATACTGCTAGAAATACACTGCATGTTCCTTTACCACACCCTCATTCATATCTCTACCCTCCCCAGGAGTGTAATTTGGAATCTGGAAATACTTTGGGCTAATTCTCTTCTGCTTAAAGACAGTTTAACCTTTGCATCAGACACAGGGTTCATTATCTTGCAACTTAAGACATAACATTTCTTAGAAGTATCTTTTCCACTGACAGAATCACAGAACAGCTGAGGTTGGAAGGAACCTCTAGAGATCATTTAGCTCCATCTCCAGGCTTTCCAGGGCTATGTCCAGGGAGGTTTTGAGCATCTCCAGGGAAGACTGATGCCCACAGTTTTTCTAGGCAACTGGTTCCCATGTTCAAGCACCTTCACAGCATAAAAAAATTTACTTTTAGACATTCAGAAGCTGCAGCACCTGGACAGGGACATGTGAGCTACAAAAACACTTGAGCTGAAGTCCTCAAAAACAGCATTCAGACATCTGGAACAGCTTGAGTAGGATAAAAATAAAAGTCAATTGCTGGCTCCTTAAGTTGTCATACCACAAGAGAGTATTACAACAGTAACAAAGCTGTTCTGAGGAATTGCATTACGGAAAGCTGTCCCCACATATCCCCTTCTTTAGAGACTCTTCATTGGCACTTGCCAAAGCTGAAGTGATCCCAAAAGAAACTTCCAAATTTCTTTGTTTTAGAACACAGAGAGCAGTCTGTTAGATTGTTCTAAGTCAGTTTGGAGTTTCCAAGTTAGAAGAGATCATTTTAGGACAATATTACTGTGTTACACAACTATCTTGATAATATCAGCAGAAGAAAATAGTCTAAGATGTTACTTGTGGACAAATTAAAACAGTTTTTAATTTGTCACTCAAAGATTTTATAAAGTGATCTGCCAACTGTAAGGCACATTTTGGAAAAAAACTTCTAAATTATACCATGTATGCTAAACAGAACATTTTTCAATAGAGAAATTCTATGTAAGGAAAATGTTTCCAGATGAGCAACTCCAGTTGCCAGAGGAATGGAAGTAAAAGACCTGGTGGAAGACTGTTAAACACATACCATCATCTTCCTTGTTTTCCAGCGGAACACTCCATGCAATCAGGTTCCTTGCTGTCCGTCCCTCTTCTGCCACTATTTTCCTCACTTTGTCATGGCTGTTAGAGCGTTGGAAAGAAGCCTGAAACCAAGAAATGCATGGATGGGCACACAAGAAAGAGAAATCTTTGGTTTGATATGTTAATTTCATCCAGTATGTGGTTACACCATCCAAAGTGGGGAGCACAGGTGCTAAATTTCCCTTAAATATCTGAAACACATGTATGCATCCATTTTCATTCCCATTTTTCTGCATATAAGCAGATTTATTCATCAACATGTCATGGGAGCTACCGCCCAGCCCTCAAGAGGGGTATGTCTGCCTAGACCACACCACTTTCATGTAATTGCTCGTCAGTGCTGCTGGAGCATCACAGCAGACTTCACAAATGTTTTAATTACCTTGTGTCAGTTAGGACTAATTATGCAAGCTAAAGGCTGTACAAGACCAAAATACATGTGTTGGCTGACTGGTGAGAGCCTGGAGAAAGGCAAGAGATGTATGGGAACCATCTGAAACATGTATAAAAGCCCACCTCTCTCACTGAAAAGACAAGAACCTAGAAAGTATTTCCTGGCAGCCGTGACGGGCTGTTGCTACAAAGCTGCAAGTACTCAAAGACAGAATAAGAGACACTGGGGATGCACTTCATTTACCTAATTAACACAGTCCTCCGCACTTGTGAAACGCACCATCACAACACATTTGAAACCAAACACATTAAGAAGTATTTGTACCAACTGACAGATGTCAATCAGATAAAATCTTGCCTCTTCTACAGTGTAGGAAAGTTAATCCTCAGAAAATAATTTGCAACAAAGCCAAACTATATATGGTAATGATAAACTTGTGTACAGTGACAGCATAAAACTGCTGACCACGTTAGCTTTAAACACTGGCAAACTTAACCACAAACAAGTTAAATAAACCTAAGTGTTATTTTAGGCAGGAACAGACTGATTTTCTATAGGACCAATCAAGAGGTACATTTTTCCTCTTTTCTTTCTTACCATCAAATGGCTCAAGCCTGCAACCACTTCTACATCTTTAAAAAGAAAATACAGTAAAATTACACTAAAAACAAATATAGCAGATGAGTGGCTAGAATTTATTAAGGCAGTAGGAAACACAACACAAAATGAGAAACTCCTTTTACTTTAATGCTAATCTAATAGTTTTTAACTTGGCTTTCTCTCATCCAGAGGTCGTTGGTTGCCTGTTTGGAAGTCACAGTGTGCCATCTAGTGCTTCACAGACCTGCCCAGAGACACAACCAGGCAACACTACAGAGCAAAAAATAGCATGCTGTATCTGTGAAGTTTTGGAAAATAGAGCAAATTACATACATTGGCCTGAAGCAACTCAAATAAAGCACATAAAAACCCCAGAACCTGTACAGAACTGGTTCTAGTCTATCCTTATTATATACAGCTAATTGCCTATTCTTGCTAGGAATTTTTAGTAAGAGTGACCATTTCTGCTGTAGCAAGTTTGGTTTGGGTTTTCAATCCCTTGTTGCTTAATGACATTGAGTATAAAACTTTGCATTAGTCCACAACAAACTAACTTTCTAAATTACTTATTTTTATACAAGCCAGAAAGGCTTAAAAGGAAACAGTAGGTATCTCGTCATGACATTTCAAGGTATTTAGTATAATAAAACTGAGCCTAACTTAAAATTCTCATCTCTGTGACTTGGACATTAGTCAAAAGAAACCAACAAACCCTTGAGGGAGGCCCAGGCAGAAGTCAGCAGTGAGGAAGTGCACAGCCACCGAGAAGAGCAAATTGTTGTGCCAAAGGCCAGAGCGGGCACGAACAGCCGTTTCATTTGGCAAGAGCTGCAGTACCCTCCCTGGCACAAGTGACCTGAGAGTGACACCTGGGTTTCAGCTGCTCCCTCAGCCTCATTCCCTGCTATTTGCTACTCAGCTACGCACAGAAGTCACCTTCTGCAGGTGCTCCTGATACAACCACCCCTCAGGCCAAAGGAGGGACCTGAAACCGCTCAGCACCAATGCTTGTTATTTAGTCTGTACTGCTTCTTTTCATGGCCGTAAATACTAAAGGACCTTTCATGAGGATTCTTTTCTTAATGATGTTCATATATACAAACACATTGATGTAAACAAACCGACCAGTTTCATCCACTGCATTCCCAAAGAAAAGTAATTCAGCTCTAACCTCAGCTCCTTTTAAGAACATCACACTGTTAAGTGTAACCTAACATTAAGGTCTTACACCACAGCACAGGTTGGATGAAAGCAGCTTAAAATGGGAATCAGCTGAAACAAATGAATGCAAAAAATCCTGTATACTAACACAACTAGAAATTATGCAAAAGAGAAGAAATACTCGAATTTATTCTACAATAAAATTCCTTTTTGAAGGTTCCTCTCTAGAGTACTAATGAATAACATTTATTAAGCTCCTAGAATCAATACTTTCACAGAAGGTACAAATGAACCAATTTATGAATTAATCCCAACATGAAAAATTAGTTTTTCTTGCTGTTGAAAAAATACTCTACCACATAGTGTTGTAGTTACTGAATGTCTCACCATGATGTTATAGCCTTCCTCTGCATCAACAGGCTCACTTATTACATTTTTGGACGACCCCATTGAGTTTTCATACCTGTGTCAAAATAAATGCAATTAATTATTTTACCTTAAACCACTTCTAAAACTACTTTTAGCTTGCTGGCAGCATTTAGGTCATGGACATCAGATGAACAGAGTAAGGTTGTCAGAAGATAATTTTATTTGTAAAGTGTTTGCATTGCTCCTTACTAAAAACAGCCAAAAGTCCAAGAAGAAAACAAAAAGAGACTCACACTACAGAAAAATGTAATTTTATATGTTGTTAGATAGTAAACAGCACAAAGACTACCAAAACCTTCAAACAAATCATTGCATGGACTGCTCTAGAACAGTGATGCAAGCAGAATAATCTTTCCTGTGACAGAGAACTGGGCAAATTGGTCATCAGTTCAAAAAGAAAAATGAATCAGAGATGCACTAACAATCTGCATCAGCTAATTACTGATGAAGCAAAATAAAACGAAAACTTCTGTTCTCATTTAACCGTAAGATGGGAAGGCTCCTGTACAAGTCAGCTCTGACAACGTGAATACTTTATGCAGCTCTAACACAGAACCATTGCCACAAATGAAGAAAGTGCACGGGAGTAAATATTTACAGGTTTATCAAAGACTTCCTGAAGAGTGTTAGCAATTCTGAAATAAAGTTAAACCCTTGGCTTCAAGGTTGATAAATTCTAAACAGCTGCTGATTTGAGTGCAAACAGTCTAATCTTACTCGCCTGAAGAATCAGATGCTAAATGCAAATTAAAAACACTTCCAAATTATCCAAAATTAGGTCAAAAAGCAAGATTAACCTTTAATCAGATCCAAAGTCAGATTTTGTTGGCCTTTACCCTGAATGCCAATGCTTTAAGCAGGCTGTTCACCTGTTCTCACGTTACATAAATGGCTGAATTTTCCAAAAGAATATAGCCCAGCCCGTGTCAACATGCCCACAGATGTCTGTATGCCTTAAGACAACCTACTAAACCCATACAAACCAAAATGTTCTGCAGTTGGATGAAGGAAGTTGAGCTTTTGCAAACAAAGATTGCACTTCAGCATCACTTCAGCCATCAGAACAGGCCCACCAAGTCTTCAAACACTGAGGCATCTTAGAAAACATATTTTGTACACCAAACGGACTTGACCGTAATCGAGGGATAATAAAAGCTCATTAAACTGACATATATATTTGAGGAGAAAGAATGAAGATCCATGTACGTTCCCAGTAGTGCAGTGCATTGGGAAATAAAGCAGAAACAAGAACTTGTATTCAGAGAACTGCATAGAGAAGACAGACCCTGAGGACACTGTGAGACCCACTGTGCTGTCAGGCATGATTTTGGCTCTGACAGCAAAGGACGACCACAGGTTTATGCCAGGAACGACATGAGTAGTTTCTAAGATTCAAATAGTCATACACCATGTGGCATTTTACAGGAGCTCACAGTGAATTTCCTCAGCGCGGGTGCCTCTCCCCCCACACACACAACTCCCACTCTGGACGGATGGGCCTGTTCAGCCTAAAGGACCGGCGGGCTCACAAGCACCGGAATCCCCCTCAGGCTGAGCCCGAGTCTCCCCACAGGCAGTGCGGGAACGACGGGAGCGGCTGCCTCAGACGGACAGCCCGCTTCCCCCTCACGGCACGGCCTGACCCACACCCACCGCTCCCGGTCGCCTGTAGCAACCAGGCTGTCCCTGCCCCGCCTCGCCGGGCCGTGCGGCGGAGCCGCCCGCCGGGGCAGCGCCCGGGGCTGCGGGGCTGAGGGGGGGTGAGGCCGGCCCGCCGCCATCTTGCCCGCGCCTCCC
>VWPU01000153.1:0-11175 GCA_013398955.1 Callaeas wilsoni | reverse complement strand
GGGCAGGGCCAGGCAGTGTCCCCCGTGCTGTGGGGGCAGGGGAGCAGTGGGGCTGCTGGGGTGTAGCACTGCCCTGCACACAGGGACGGTGCTGGAACTGGACACAGGTATTGCTGCAGCTCGCAGAGGCTTTGCCTGAGCTGCTCTCGAACGAGCCAGGGTGGATGTGCTGGCAGCCTCACCAGGCTGGTGTGGAGCTCACGGGACTGCAGACCTCCTGCTTCTAGGTGAATGCTCTGGGAATTTGATTCTGACTGAGCTCAGTGCCACCATGGAAACACTTAAGGTGATGCAGATGTGTCACTGCATTGGTCACGCCAGGACAGTCTGAAGTTTCAGGCGCTGGTGATACTAATCGCATAGGACCAGTTGCTCTGTACTCCTGGCTGTTGCTGTAAGTAATTCCATGCCCTTGCACTGGCTGGGATGGAGTAAACATCTTCTCTCACCTCTGTGCGTTGAACTGTGTGGGAATCATGGCTGGTCAGGTGGTCACTCTGATAACGCTGTTTGCTTTGCAGTGAGACTTTGGCATTGGGAGTGAGCCTGCAGGAGCAAGGGTGTGTTGGTGGGAAGGGGTGAGTGCCTCGTTGGGGGACCAGAGGCACTCATCGGCTCCCTGTGCTTTCCTGGGCTTGTGCACACTGGGCATCTCTTGCGTGGAGTCCTTCCAGTGACTTGGCCTGATTTAGTACTTCAGCCCATAGAGACCTTGAAGTTGTTCTAACATGACTACTAAGTCTAGTAGTTCTTAAATTTTATTTATTTATTCTGATTTAGGTTTTTTTTATTTTTAAAAACTTACCCAGTGATCCTCCAGGTGACACAGTGGTTCTTGGTATTTTCTCATTTAGTATGAGGAGGGAAGTGTGATAGGAAACTCCTTTGGCACAAACAAGTACTCGTATGTTGTCTATGTGCTGTAGCAGGAGCCAGCCAGCATTTTCTCTGTACTGAAAATGTGATTTCAGTCCCCAAAGCAGTGTTTGACTCTTTAAATAGAGCAGTGCTGGTTCCCTGGAGAGTGTCCCCTGCTCTTGGAATGCGCTCCCTTGGTTTGGCACTTACCTGGTACCAGCTCAGATCCTTGGGAATTGTCATGGTCGTTCCCAGGGTTGTGGTCTTGTTCAACAATGACAGTAACACCAGAAGCTCAAGGGTGGTTCCTGCTCAAAGTAGCCCTGGCGCATGGTCGTGGTTCCCTGTGCAAGGCCAGAGCTGCTGCTGTGCTTTGTGTCGGCTTGGGCAGTGAGATTTGTGTGTGCACAGGACAAGCTGGACTTAAAGTCAGCTAAGGGCCATGGACATGCTCCCAGGGCTGGAGCCCCTCTGCTCTGGAGCCAGGCTGGGAGAGCTGAGGATGTTCAGCCCGGAGAAGAGAAGGCTCCAGGGAGAGCTTAAAGCCCCTTCCAGTGGCGAAAGGGGCTCCAGGAGAGTTGGAGAGGGACTTGAGACAAGACATGGAGTAACAGGACAAGGGGGAATGTTTTCCCACTGCCAGAGGGCAGGGATGGATGGGATATTGGGAAGAAGTTCTTGGCTGTGAGGATGAGGAGGCCCTGGCACAGGTTGCCCAGAGCAGCTGTGGCTGCCCCTGGATCTCTGGCAGTGTCCAAGGCCAGGCTGGCCAGGGCTTGGAGCAGCCTGGGATAGTGGAGGGTATCCCTGCCTGTGGCAGGGGGTGGAATGGGACAGACTTTAAGGTCCCTTTCCTCTCCAGCCATTCTGGGTGTCTATGAAGCAACAAGGAGTAAAGGTAAGAAGCCACTGCGGTACATGTGAGTTGTAGCTGATTAGGGAGCAGAAAGCCAGTGGCCCCAGGAGAGCAGTAGGGTGTGCTGGAAGTGACAGAAGTCACCTCCAGGCTGTGCAGGGGGCCCAGGCTGGGGGTTGTGCCGAAGGACCTGGGTGTCCCCGAGCCAGTGGCCAGCCCGTGCTCCCCGGGCAGTGGGCGAGGGCAGTGTGTCACGGGTCAGTGACGCGGTGTGGGCGCAGCGCTGTGGGACAGAGGTTGAGTGGCTCACTGGCACCACTGAGGGCTGCTGCGGGACCGGGTGCTCCCACGAGGCCGGACGGCAGCTCCGAGTACTCCACAGGCACTATTGGAGTAAAGGCCAGACCCGCTTCCTTTGTCTTCAGTACTGCGTGTCTCTTCTGTAGCAGCCAGTTATGTGCCCTGTGCTTGGGAAAGACCACATGAAAACAGCGAGTTAGAGCCAGGCACTCTCTGCAGTGCTAAAGTTCATCTGTAATATCCTCGCGGCCCCGCGAGTGTATTCAGAGCTGTGTGGCACAGCTGGAGTTGGGCGTTTGGCTCGTGCAAAGCCCTGGCTTTACCTGCAGGATGGGCGTGGCAGCGAGGGCACAGAGGGCATGGTGTTCGGGAGGGCTCACAGTAAGCTGGGTTCTGGGGTGAGGCAGGAGAAGGGTGAAGACAGGAGTTCAGCCCAGCAGGTGATGTTTGGTAAATGCAATTGGGAATTGCTCTGAGCAGGAGAGCGGGTGATGCTGCTTTACGCAGCACGTGTCATTTGTCCCGCGCCCGTGTCGGAGTAGCACCAGGCAAACTCTGCAGGCTGCCTGCTGCTTCTGATGGGAACTTGCTTGGGTAGCCAGGTCTCCAGATTACCCTGCTGTTTTCCAAGGCACTTGTAATTTCCTGAAGACTGTTTTTGTTTTTGACTAATCACTGCAGACAGAGGTTTACAGATTTTTGCAGAATATGCATAGGATTATCTGTGGGACTTTGATCTTCATCTCCAATAGAACAAGAAAACTAAAATTCGGGAAGGAAAGATTGAAAACCTCTTTTCAGCTTCAGGGTATCCAAAGCAGTAGAGATTCTCCTGGATTTCATGTCTGGCTGTGGGACAGCAGATTTCAGTCTGTTGGTCCCAGCTGTCAGCAGCAGCCGTTTGATGTTCCTGCTGGACACAGAGGGCCTCATTAGCTCTGGCTTTTTCCACGCTGCTGACCCAGATGCCTGTCTTTGAACACCAGTTTGTAAACTGGCTTCCTGAGAAAGCTGGGCTCCCTGTAGGTGGTTTCAGTGAGGAAGCAGAGAGCTGCACGTGTGTCTTGAGGAGCAGGCAGAGGGGCTCCAGCCGGGCAGCGTTCCGTGAGCGGGTGATGGGCTGGGGGAGCACACACACACAAACTCCTGTTTGAATGCCAAACCCTAGGAAATGGCCAGGCTATTGGTTTCAAGACCAGGCTGGGCAAGGCTTGGAGCAGCCTGGAAGGTGTCTCTGCCCATTGCAGGTGTGGAATGAGATGGGCTGTAAGGTCCCTCCCAACGCAAACCAGTCTGATTTTAGGAAGATGCATTCAACTCCTGGGTGCCACGGGCTCTCGGGTGTTTGGCTTTGTGATGGCATGTGGTGCTAGTTACCCTGGGGATTTTACTGTTTTCATAACAAGGAATGAAACTCTTTGAAGCACCAGCTTGAGGGTCTGTGAATGCTGACATGCTTATTGGACTCTTCCAGGAATTACAAAAGCACCGAAGTGGGTGCTGAGCCTGCTAGAAATCCCAGTGCAGACTTTACATGCTTCTATTTGCCGGTAGAAATCCCAGTTTTTGGTAGGCAGGAAGGCTGCATGCGTTACAAAACATGGCATTTTGGCAAGGGATTTACTTCTCATCTTTTCAGCTCCAGCATCTGCAAAGTGGGTATAGCTCATGCTTTGTGGACTTGCAACATGAGCCAATTAATTAACATTTTGGGTAGACAAAGCTGTTCCTGGGGCAGTGAGTGCGGTTCTGTTGTTCAGAGGCTGGATGACACTGTAGGGTTGACTCCTAAAGGATTTTTGTGCCTCTTAGACAGGTGGTTCTGTGTTCTCTCTGTCCCTGCGGAAATGCTGTTCACTTGCAGAGTCATTGAGTAATGACTCTCTCATTAAATTCAATAAAACTCAATAAAAGTCTGTTTGTGTCTCACCAGGTATCGTGGAAGACTACAAGCCACCCTTTTATGACTTGGTTCCGAACGATCCCAGTTTTGAAGACATGAGGAAAGTGGTCTGTGTGGATCAGCAGAGGCCCAACATTCCCAACAGATGGTTCTCAGACCCGGTCAGTGTGATGATAGGGGGCTGGAGATAGGTGCTGATCTTTCTTTTTCATAGTCATGGGAGCTTTTTCAGTTGTCACTTGCTGTGGAGATGATCTCGATGGGCTTGGTCAGCAGCATTACCTGTACAGGTGTTGGGATGTGCTGGCCTGGCCCTGGGGAGCACTGAGCAAACTGACGACTGCCAGGTTTGAGCTGGTCACAGACTGGCCTTTTAGGAATATGATTGAGCAGAAACTCTTAGAGCTGCTTTGCCTGGGTGCTTGTTCTCCCTGCGAGGGGAAGTGAAGGGGAGGGAAGCTAGTCCAGGGCTCTCTATGGCTTACAAGCACACACAACAGAATGCTGCTCTCTCCTGCCTACAAGATAGGGGCTGCTGTTCTTTCTGAAACACTGATGCTCAAGTTTATTTTTCTCCATCAGTGTCAGCATCTGGCCTCTCCAGGCTGCCCAGCTGTTTTGTCCTTACCCCTGAAGCTGTGGAAGTCAGTTTGAAATCTGCAAGGCTGAGCAGGGCAGATCTCTGAGGTTTGGGTGTGGAGCTGTGCCCTGTGCTGGGAGCCCAGCTGGTTAAACCTTGCTGGGCATGATGAAATCACAGGCAGAACTTCTGCATCTCCTCAGCTGCCTTCATGGGTCTGCAGGAGCTGGTTTCATTGAAGAGAAATTCTGTGTAGTGATTGCTTAATTAGAAAAAAACCCCAGCGCTCCATTGTTACACTAGCTGGTCACTCCAGTCAGCCCATGGGCCCGCTGTGCTCTTGGTTTAATCAAGTGATCAGACTTCAGGAGCTTTTCAAACCGTTAAAGCTCTGTACTTGACAGATAGCGGGCAGCTCTGAAAATGGAGTGTTCATTGGGCAGTAGAACCTGGCTGTGCCAGTGCTTGACCCCAGCCAGCGCTCCCTTGGCTTGTTGTTTGTGGACTGACCCGCGTGTTGTGTGGTTTCTGTTCTTTCCCAGACGTTGACGTCCCTTGCCAAGCTGATGAAGGAGTGCTGGTACCAGAACCCCTCGGCCAGACTGACAGCCCTGCGCATCAAAAAGACTTTGACCAAAATTGACAATTCTTTAGACAAACTGAAAGCTGACTGTTGACCCTCTCCTCGTGGTGCTCTCCCGGCAGGAAGGCACTTGGCTGGCCCAGAGGGCTGTGGCCAGGCAGTTCATACCCCTGGTCCCCAAGGGCTGCTTGGAGCGGGAGTTCTGGGGAGCAGCTGGGGGACCCCGGGACGTCCGACTGCTCGGACCACACCTGGGCGAGTGCTGAGGACTCAGCTGGATGTGCTGTGGCTGAGGTAGTGGCCTGAAGGAAGACAGAGAAATCCTAAGACAAGATCAGGGCATTAAACAATGGCTTTGAACAGCTTTTTTTTTTTTTTTTTTTTTCTTTTTCTTTTTTTCCCCCCCTTTTCGTTTTTTCTTTTTTTTTTTTTTGAATTTTATTTTAATTCTCCTAATCACTCCCAGGGTGAACACATGGAAGTGGTAAATTTTAATCAGCAATATTGCCTGTGCTTCTCTTCTTTATTGCACTAGGAATTCTTTGCATTCCTTACTTGCACTGTCACTGTTAATTTTAACGACATGACTTGCCAAAAATATGATTGGCTGTATCCTGCATTGATCTATGCCTGAGTAATAGGAAAAGAATTCGGTAAACTGAAAATGTAACTGTCAGACTTTAGCTGCATTTTACATGTGTACTGATGTTTACAATAATGCTGAACATTAGGAATTTCTTGTTTATCCAAAACTTGCAAATTATTTATTACTAGTGCACTTGCCAGTTTTTTAAACTGTAAAATAAGTGCATAAAGTTAAAGCTTATTTTTATGTGGCCTCTTACATGATTTCTTACACAGACGTTTTTGTAACACAATATAACCTGAAACATGACTTGTTTTCTGTATTATCATATTACAACTCGATAGTCACATTTTAAGTGCTTCACATTTGTAGGTGTGTGGTCTGTACCATATTTTCAGTTGGAATATGGAACGTATATATAGCCATTTCCCACAGGACCTTGTGTCTGGTATCTTACTGATCTGGGAAAGGAGAGCAATGGAGGAGTTAACTAGAATATTAGGTCATGAATGCTGTGGGGAAAATGCATTTTATTTCTTCTAAGCTATATAATATGCATTTAAACTCTGCCAGAAAAATAACTATTTTGTTTTAATCTACTTTTTCTATTTAGTAGTTATTTGTATAAATTAAATAGAATGTTTTCAAGTCAAACCGCAGAGCGTGTTAGTGTCGTTACTGCCTGTCAGTGATCAGGTGCCCCCGTGGGGACCCTGGGCCGTACCCGCAGGGTCCCGGCGGCTGCTCGTGCCCCTCTGAGGTGCTGAGGCTCTGGAGGTGCAGCAGGGAGGTGCTGGGCTCCCCTTGGACATGACCCCAGCCGTGTCCTGTCCCCCAGCCCGTCCACGGTCCAGGATCCCCGGCCTGCGGGGAGGAAGTCGGCTCCGTTGGCACCAAAGGGTTCCCTCTGCCCGGGCCTCTCCTTCGCTCCTCTCCTTCCTTACGCGGCGTGGAGGAGCGCAGGCATGGCAGCGCCCTCATCCTTGGAAAAGAGCTCCTTTGTTCATAGGCTTGGCATCCCCCGGCGATCTAGGGCTCCGGGGCACTGATCAGCCGCTTGGACACGCTTCCTCTCTGGGCTAAACGCTTCCCTGAGGTTCCCTTCAGCGCTTCAATCTGCCAGGTTCCGCGCTGCTGCCTCTGTAACTTTTCCCTCTCAGCCCCATCTTCCCTGTCCCATTCCAGCCAAGTGGAATGCCTCATTCCACATTGCTAGTGTAGGAGTAGGAGCCAAGTGTGTGGGGTAGGTGCTGCCTGGGGCTGAGAGACGGCGTGGTGTGGAGCTCTGCAGAGCAGCCTGAGCTGGCACCAGCTGCCAGGTCTCTAATTATATGTGATGAGAAAAAACCAGGAAAAGCAGGATCCGGTGTGTTTTTCTCTTAGTTTGTAATAGGAATTCAAATGCCTGAATGTGTTTTAAATTGGTGTGTGTGTGAGCTGTGTACTGGGCTGACTGGGACACAGCTGCAGCCCGGGAGGGACAGGATGTCAGTGGCACAAGGGCATCGGGGTTGGACTGAAGCTGCTGCATGGGTGGAGGTCACTGGTGACAGGTACAGCTGCAAGGTGAGGAGCTGCATTGCTGGTAACTGACAGTGGGCATTGCCTGAAGCTCTGCAGTCCCCCTGCCTGCTGTGACACCTGTGTTTCTGTAGCAGGTATCAGTTCTCCGGCATGCTGGCCGGGCCAGGAGAGCTGCAGATTGTCCAGACGTGCCCAACGCGAGAGGAGAGCGCTCTGTGGCCCTGTGGGCGCCTCGCTAGCCAGCTTCCTTGCCCGGGCGGTGGAAGGCACGGAGCCACGCGCGCCTGGGGCTTATAGATGGCCCAAGGGTGATCAGAAACAAATGAGCGGGGTGGCTTCTTCAGCCGGTGTTCCAAGGGTTTATTATAGGAGCTCCCTTGAAGGGGTCCGGAAGCAAAAAGAGAGAAATTGCCGCCTGAGTGGGCTTAAAAGGGGTACAGGGAAGGGGGCGGGGATGACATAGCAGTGACCTAATAGGAAGAAGGGAAGGGCGGGAGAGGTCTGGTTACCTTTCCTTAGGAGATACAAGGGGTGTCTGTCCACTGTCAGTCAGACAGACCGAGCCTACATCAGGTCACAGGGATTCAATGGGAGAAGCCATTCTCACAGAGGGGCATTTAACCTTCAGAGCCAGCCCACCAACCCTCTTTAAGTGGGCTGTGTAGTCCCCCGAGTGTTCCTGTGGTTGCTTCAGTCACCACAACAGTAACAAGTGATGGAACAGCAGCAGGATTTAAAGCAAGGGGGAGGCAAGGCAGGCTCTTGCTCCTCCAGGCAAGGAGATGCTTGGGGTGAGGCCAGCAGGGATGTCTGGACAGGCCAGGGTGACGGGAGGTGGCACTGCAGACAGAGGGGACAGAGGCAGAGGTGGCAGTTCAGTGTACAATGTGAGTGTGGAATGTATGGTCAGGTTTTTGGTTGGAGTTTTCATCTCTCCAGTGTTTTTCAGTGCAGGGCTTGGAGGAGAGAGACAACCTGTCATGCTGATGGTCAGTGACAGCTCTGGCCGTGCTGGTGGAGGCTGGGCTGCATCCCTCAAACACTGCCACACTGTGTCACAGCATTTTACTGGGTGTTAGGAAGATGGTCCTGTTAAATACCTGCTCCAGCTCTTCTTTGTGCTGTAGCATCCTCTGCAAAGTGCTGTGTTCTAGGACAGCACTGACTGCAGGTGGGGAACGGCTCCAGGTACTCCACAGTGGTCCCTACGGATCTGGATTTTCCAACCCCGGTGCTGGGTGCTGGCTGTCAGTTGTGTTAGGGCTGCTTGGGATGCTGCAGGATACGAGGCCTGCAGCAAGAACACGCACAGTTCTCTCTCCACCCTCCTGTCAGGGAGTTGTGCAGAGCCAGAAGGTCCCCCCTGAACCTCCTTTTCTTCAGGCTGAGACCCCCAGCTCCCTCAGCTGCTCGTGGTGCTCCAGCCCCTTCCCCATCTCCATTGTCCTTCTCTGGACACGCAGGGGATAACCAACTAAAGGATAAAACCACAAACCATAGGAACACCCCAGTAATACTCTTTATCCTGTATTAGGTAAAGAAGATTATCCAGAAAAGCCCACGGGCAGGGTAACAGAGTCTGTCAGTGCTGGGAGTCCTGGGCACCCCTGGGTGTGCTGGGCAAGGTCATGGTCCCTGCTGCTGCTCCAAGGACTGCCTTCTGCATAGCAAAGCATCCAGGATTTATTTTAAACATATTTCGCTTTCACCCCCTGCTACGGAAGTATGTTTGGTCCAGGCATTGGCCTGTTTGAAGTGTTAGCTAGTGTGTGTGTTGGCATTGGGTCACTATTTGGCAAATGTGAATCAAGAAAATGAAGTGGAAAGTAATCGTTAGGAGTAATTTCTTAGCAAGTTCTCATCCCTTGACTTGGGGTAAGTTGTTCACCACTGTGCTTTCCCAATGTACAATTACTGCTGAGGACAGTCAGGGTCTGTGCTGTCCAAAGCCAGCGGGAATAGCTGGATTCCCTCTTGGGAACTGGAGTGTGGCATGCCTGGGAGCGGAGAAAGGAAAACTCAGTGACAGCCAGGGAAGGATTATGTGTGGTCTGTGTGATTTAACCTCATTTCCATGTGTCTGGACAGTCACTGGAGAGCATTTGTTGCTGCTTTTCCCTGGAGGTGTCAGGGCTTGGGCAGTGGGGGAGGTTCCATGTGATGGAAACACCCCAGCCTCCCACACTGTTTTTCCAGTGTATTCGTTAATCAGTGTTCCTCTAGAACCTCCTCAAAATCTAATCTTCTAAAGAGATTTGGAATTCTTATATATAATCTGCTGCAGTAAGGGTGTCACTGCATTTATTACTATGGCGATGGCACAGGCAGTTCCCTCACTGGAGCTGAATTATTCATGTGTCTGGCAGGTTTGCACTGCACCAGCCAGGATGGAGCTGCTCGAGCGATGCCTCGCTGGGGATCAGAGCGTCCTGAGAGGAGGCCCTGCGTGGCAAAACAGCTCTAATGAGTAGCACTGCCTTGGGATTCAGCTGTCCTGGTGGTGGGGACAATCCCTGGCAGTTACAGGAGGAAGACTGGATGGAACCAGAAGTGCTTCAGATTTTGAGGAGTACAGGAAATGTAGCTTTTTTTCGGATTTCTCTGTTGCCCAGAGAGGCTGTGGCTGCCCCATTCCTGGCAGTGTCCAAGGTTGGGTTCAATGGGACTTGGAGCAACCTGTGATAGTGGAAGGTGTCCGTGCCCATGGCAGGGGGTGGAATGGGATGGGCCTTAATGTCCCTTCCAACCCACACCATCCTGTGATTCCATGATTCTAAATGCAGAAGGCTTGTTACTGGTCAGGAATTGTGGCACTCCAAGGTGTCCTGGGGACGGACAGCTGCTGGGAGCAGCCTGAGGGTGGGCACTCCAGTTAGTGTTGCTGTAGGGAAGTCACTGAAAGCTTCCTTCCCCTCAGTTGGACCTTCCCTTGTGGGCCTTCTGAGCTGGAATTATCCATCAAAAATCCACATGAAGCCTTCCAGAATTTTATTTACCTGGATTAAACTTTTGGTAGGGTTAGTTCTCTTCCCTGTGAGGCAAAATGTCTGCTGTACAAAATGCTCAGCCTTTGCGCAGTGGTTGGCACTGGAGAAGGGAAGCAAAGACATTCCAGGTGCTGTTCCATTTATAGAGAGAGAATCTCAAACACAGACTACATTTTAAAGATAAAATTTGTGTGGGAAAAGTAAGTGTTTTATCCAATGTCGAGCTACTGATGTACTGCGACAGGTGGTCTCACCTGGGAATAGCACTTTGGCTTTACATTCCCAGTTAGAAGGAAAAGTCCCACGAGCCTTCATTGCCTGAAGCACGGAGCTGTGCCAGGACAGAAGCCAGAGCCTGCCAGGGAGGGCGAGTGCTGCTGGACACGGCTCATGTTGGAGCCGGTGCCTCATGGAGGAAGAGGCTGCAGGAGGGACCTCAGGTCCTTGCAGGGGAGAACCTGGGACCTGCTCCATGGATGCAGCTTCTTGCTGGTCAGGGCCTTGTCTTGTAGCCCCTGGATCCTGTGTGGGGGAGCTGTGTGAGGCCTGCAGAAGGGATCTTCCAGGGGTTTGGGACACCTGCTGACTGGATCACCCTGTCCTGCACCAGCCCAACTGCTCCAGGCTCTGGGGCCGTGGTCCTCGGGATGGTGGCCTGTGAGACAGCACACCAGGTGTCTGCCAGCTCTCAGACCTGGGAGATGTCAGTTGCTGGGTTGTTGTTTTTTTAAAAAAAGGCAGCCCAGTGTCCCCCTCGGCACCACAGTCGCTGCCCTGTGTCACCCTGTGTGACATCCAGCGCTGTGTCAAAACCCGGAGCGCAGCCCTGGCAGAGCCGGGGCTCCGGTCCCTCCCTCGGGGCTCTGCGCTCCCAGGTCTGGCGAACGCCCGTCCTCGGCCGGAGCGCCCGTGCCCCGTGTCCGCGGCGGGCGAGCATCCCCCGGCGCTGCGCCCGACGGGACGAGGCCGGGGCGCCGCAGGGTGCGGGGCAGCGGCGG
>VWPU01000150.1:0-22513 GCA_013398955.1 Callaeas wilsoni | reverse complement strand
CCCTCAGGGGCTCGGGCTGCGGCCGGGCCTCCGCCGCCGCCCCGGGCTCGCGGCTCCCGCCCGCGCGAAATGGAGGGCGGCGGGCCCGCCTCGCGCTCGCTGCCTTCCCTCTGAGGGGCGGCCCGGGCGCAGCGCCTGGCAACCCCCGGCTCCAAAATCCTCTCGTGGGGAAGGATGGGCATAAATTCCCCAGAAAAGCTGTCAAAAAGGAACGTGGAGACACGCCACCGGTGCTGGATTTGGAGCTTGTCCAAGCATGGATTTATTGGGAATTACTGTCTTGAAAAGTCCTTACTCACTTTGACCCTGGTCAAATTAGAAAACGCAGCTGATTCCTGAGCCATACGACTCAGTTAGGAAAACTATTCCTGCAGGAAGAAATAAAGATACTGAAAATATTTGAAAGGAATGAGGGACTTGTCTTTACAAATAAAATGTGGGCCTGCTGGTAGGTAAAAACTAGCACTAAGAGATAAAAGAAACAACGGGAAAGGATTCCACTGATGGATAAATGGAAAGAGAGATTTGTCTTTATCAATAAACTGTAGGTCTGCTAATAAATGAAATTGAATATCAAAAGATGAAAGAAACAATGAGGAGAACCATAAATTCCATAGGAATTTTTTAAAAAGGCAAGGGGGGCTATACATTAGAAGGGAATCTTAGGAATTAGGCGTTCTGGGAAGTCCGTACCTCTCAAGTACCTCAGCCAATGGGGAAAGAGAGAGGNGTACCTCTCAAGTACCTCAGCCAATGGGGAAAGAGAGAGGGAAAATGCGGTCGGGAAATTAGGATAAAAAGGGGCTGTGTCCTCCAAAAATTTGAGAGACCCCAGGGGAATGCCCCATGGGCTCTCCCTTTATTCGAATAAAGTAACGGGACTCCTCTGTCTCCTTTTTGGACATAAACCTCTGGTGTTGGTGGATTAATTTTCCTGACATATTGATCTTTTTAGTGGATTTTTGAAAATAATAAGGTTTTTTCCTTACTGCTCAAGTGGTGCAACAAAATTCTTCAAATTATATTAACAGAAACAATATCACGAAGTATTTGTAAAATGCAGAATTAGGTCGCTTACCCCTCTCCCTGCTGAAATACTTCACTTAAAATTCTGGACTTTCCATTAGAGCATAGCTTTTGAACTAGCAAATTTTGAATAAACTGCACAACTGTCTAAGAAAGTCTAAATTTTAAGCTGGTTCAAAGCTTCATGACATTCAACAAATACTATAGAGGCAAATACTGTAAATATGTATTTCCTCATACATAAATAGATGAAAAGGAGACTATTTTCTCAAATATTGATTGATTTTAACATAAATAATTTTTATTTAATCAACTTTTTTGTTTTCCTTTCTTGAAAATATTAATTTTTAACTTTCCATTTCAAATTCTTAGACATTGTGTATATTTACATGATGTGTGTTCACTCAAGTTGTGCAAGCCCAGGTCAATTAAGAATTCAATGCAAGAAATATTATCTTCATTTTTACTATCCAGTGTATATTCAGGTCTTTCCTTTATTTATTCTTCCCTTTAAAAGACTTGCATGAGAATTGTGTCGTGTTACAATATTCCAAGTTTTATACCACACATTTAGATGCTTTAACCCACCTCCCCATCTAATTACTGGGCACACAGCCAAAGGCAAGAAGCACTTCATTCCTACTTCCAACATGACAGGATCTTGGCCAGCACGGAATAACAAAAGATTTTATAAAGAGCTTAGAATCAGGATTGATAATGAGCCCATTGTCTGAAATTGGATTCTGAAGCCATCCATTTTATTCAATAATCTGAATAAAAGTGGGAAAATGTTTGTGCTTATAAGCATGCAGTAAGCATTCATTTTTTGCTTATAATAAATTCTGAAACCAGAGAGCATTTTTCCTTCTTACTATTAGTCAATGCCTTCTTTGATTCTGGCCTCAGGCAAGTTTCCATCTTAGTTCACAACATCTGCTTTTAGCTGACCAGACTTTAATGTTTAAAGCTATAATACAAACAGTTCATTTTTTAAAGCTATTTTTTTCTTCGATTCCTTTCCCTAGGTGACATCTCCCTCAACACACACACAAATCACATAAAATTTATAGCAAAGCAGTCTCTCAACTGCTCTGAGACAGTTTAATTTTTGATTTTCCCCAAGCCTAACATCTGATCTGCCATATGTTTTGAGTCTTTCCAGCTCATGGAGATCACACACTAAGTCATAAACTTGCATGTTCTGGAGCAACACAGCTAGAAAATCATGAACACCAGACATTGGTCAGTGATCCGTATGGTAACAGAATAATTCTCATACTTGCTAAATACAGAGATGTTAGAAGATTCAGTTTTCTCCAGAACTTACAAACGGAACAAATCAGCGACAAACAAATTAAGTGCAGAAAAGTAGATGTAAGTGAGCTCACAATTGGTGGTGACTCCTCTCAGCTTCCTTTGTTGGGCTTTATCCACAATTTGAGAGACATGACAAAAACATTGGTCTCTAAAAAGCACCCTTCCTCATGGCAGAAATCACTGTGAAATGCTAGAAGGCATGAAATCACAGGCAACCCCTGAACTGCATGATTTCTATCAGTGCTTGAGGTGGTTGCAATCATTAAAGAAATTGTAAAATTCAGTAATTTTTTAAAAATTTGCATCTGTAGCCTTTTCCAGTAAAATTAAATAAAAATAAAAACACAGCAAAAAGGGAGTTACCTAGCTAGGTTAGGAAAAGAGGAGTTTCTTCCGTTTTATCCTGTTGGCGAGGATTTACAAATGTGGGCCGGATGTTGCACCACCCCTGCAAAAACTTAGAACAGGTGAATAACCTGATTTGTGGCAGCTGAAATGATTCACGTGCCGAAGTGTTTGCAAGATTGGCTCTTCCGAGAGCTGACGGCGGCTCCCTTCGGGCCGCGGCAGTCCCGCTCTGCGTGTCCGCCCGAGGGGCTGTCCCGGCGCGGACAGGAGGCTCCGCTCCCCAGGGCGCAGCCCGCAGCCTGCTCCTGCCGTGCCCCCAACAGATGCTGCTCCAGGAACTTGAGCTCCTCAACTTTGATTTTTACGCGGCTAAGCTAAAATACTTCTAGCACTATTATTTTTTCCGTGGTGAGGTGGAGAAAGTGTTCTTTTATGTACTTTTTAACTTTTGTTTCCTTTTTCAATTTCTTACCCATATACATATTTTGGTGGGTTTTTTTTTTCCCCCACACTTCTAAGAGATGAACCCCTCAGGTATAGACTAACCAAGAACTATTTTCATTACGTATAGTATTAGTCTCATGCTTCAAATTAACAAAACAAGCATAGTCCACATTTACAACTCCACCCTGAACAAATCTTGTCATGTACAAGCATTTATTTTATGTCCTATATGAATTAGAGACATTAGTAATTTTGCACATAGACAAAGGAGATATCATATTGAGTATAGACTTTATAGTTCACATAGCTGATACTTTACAATTCCCGTATATCTAAATCAAATGCTCAGCTGATAAAATAAGATGTACGCAGAAGGAAAGAAAATGAAATTAATGCTGTAGTGATATTTGCTCTTTTGGAAAGTACCTCCTAGCAGCCAAGTCATTGCTACTTCCCTTAAAAATGAAACAAAAAATGTCTCATTGAAAAGTGTCCCTGGAGTCTGCTTTTGTACAGATGATAAATCTCAAAGTTATATCTTCAACAATTGTTTTGGAAAATATCAGGCTATTTCCATCTTGTCAATTCCAACAATGTACTTTTTAAAGGCAGGGATGGAATGGATTTTTTTAAGCTAGAGCTATTTTGTTGAAGTCAGTTCTCAACAGAAGTATAAGGTACAACAAATGCTCTTATTTTATTAGCTTTTTGTTTTAAATTATTATGACTCAATTCTATTTACAGCTATATAGCTAACATCTGGAGTCCAGATCCTCTCATGGTTCATGACCTTTAAAAATGTCTCCTGTCAGCAAAATTTTTTGCTTTGGATTGGAAATAATAATTCTATAATTTAAAAAAAATTATTCAGAAATAATGTTTCAGAAAATGTTACTGAAAAGTAACATCTTTTTAGAGTTCTTCCTTTTATTAGATAAGTGTACTAGGAAATCTATAGATTTTTTCCTACAATAATTTTTTCCTTTGTAAAAAAATAATTATTTGTCCATAGGCAAGGAACAGAAGAAAATTTGTGAGTTTCGAAAATACAGGTCTGATATAAGATGAAGTTTAAGAATATGTTTTGTTTTACACATAGCATTTTTATTCACCAAGAAAGTTTATATCTTTTCAATTGTGGTTTATTATTTTGGTAAACAATGATTTGAGGAAACCATGACACTATGGCCACTTACCAACTATGTCTGATTCCTCCTGAAGGGACTTTATTTTCTTGGCTTTGTGTCCACTCCATTTTGTTTGGAAAAATAAGAAACGAGTATTTTAGGTACTGTTCTCTTTGAAATGCTCATCCAAAGATTTCTAGAAAAAGTTCATCTTCCTCACTTTCTGCCTTCCCTGGTCACATCCTAATTATTAAATTGATACTGACTAAGGTGGAATAAAGCAACTCAACCACAAACAATGTTTAAAGCAGCAGTGTGATCCATATGCAGAGTGTGGGGGGTCCAGCCAGTATGATTAATGGCTTGATGTAGTCAGGGCTAAGACACATATGTATTCCAAAGATAATTCTGTTAATTTAAAACTGTCTTTCCTAGGATGACAGCCTACTTACTCGGTTATTTCTAATAATCTTCCATACTGTAGCTATGCTGTGCATTTTAAGTTAAACAGCAACAATATGCCAATTAAATTTCTGCAGACTATATGATCTGAACACCCTACAGATCCTTAGCTTTTTCAAAGTAGGTCCGTGTATACAGATTTTGTTTGATCTCCGGTTCATGTCAACCTGGTTTTGAAACATACTATAACTAGGAAATGTTTCTTTATGATATGTTAGTTATCAGGAATGTGATCTATACTGATAGAGGAGGAAACAAGTTCATGCACTGATCTTTCTTCTAAAATGAAGTTTATTCTCCTTGCATTAAGGTAGAAAGCATACATTCTTCAAAGTTTATATTTTCACCCTGTTTCAACTTTTATGATCATTGCCTTAAGCCTTATGATTTTAAATTTACTAATTCAGTGCTTGATAATATACTGTATTTACTGATACATCATAAAAAGGTTAAGTGCAAAACTACAGTGTCCTGTACACAAGTAACAAACTGTGGTCTAGTCCCAAGGAGAGCACTGGGATATTATTGCAGTGCAAGTAATACACAACAGAAAGTACAAGGGCAGAAGTATCGTGCATCCTTGCAGATGATGGAACGGACACAAGCCATCCCTCCTGACTCATATCAGAAACCAGGAAATTGTGTTTTACAGCACTCGAACCGTATTGATGTAGGAATTTAACACGACTTGGCCTCTGAAACTGTACTGTTGTAGATGCAGCAAGATGCAACACACAAGAATTATACAAGTATCTAACACCAGGATAAGAAGAAATGGCCTCAAGTTTCACCAGACAAGGTGTAGATTGGATATTCTTCATGGGAAGGATTGTCAGGCATTGGGACAGGCTGCCCAGGGAAGTGGTGGAGTGACCATCTGTGAGGGGATTTAAAATGTCTGTAGACGTGGTTCTTAGGGACAAGGTTTAGTGGCGGACTTGGCAGTGCTGACGGTTGGACTTGGTGATATTAAAGGTCTTTTCAGCCAAAAGGCTTCTATGGTTAAGGTATCTGCTCAGTACTTCACAGTCCACTGACCTTCATGTACAAATCTATGCAATTCTATTGCACAAGTCTCAAAGGCATTTGAACAGAGTATTTTTTTCCAACTCAACCAAATTTGTACTGCCATAAACTCCAGCAGTATTGTATTTTTTGGACTGAAAATTGTTGTGAAACAGTATAATTCAAAACTCTAAAGTAGCAAGTGTCTTACATTTTGGAATGCAGTAATTAAATACAGATGTTCAGATTCCAATTGGGGCACTTGAGGCAATTGTACTAGTTCCTGATATGTTCTGAAAACAAACCCCAAAACAAAACAAAACATTACATGAGAAACAGCAGATTAGATTGTCTGAGTACAGTCACATTTAAGAAATTGTCCATCATCAGATGGGTTTGTTCCAAGCAAACTGTGGACTCCAAATTGCCGAGCATCTCAGGAGTAGGCACAGTATTAAATAGAACACATTCTGGGAAACTTCCAAACTAAGAAGTAAAGACAATGACTGAAGCTTGGGGACTTCTCACCATCACAAAAACATTTGAGTACAAAATCCCACTGCACTTTGTCACAAAATGCTGAAGATGGTTTACACAGACTCAACTTATCCTCAAAGTAGCACAACTGCTTTGGTGACAGTGGAGAACCTGAGATATCAACATGTTGCAAAGAAAGAGAAAAACTTCTGTCACACAGAATTTTTGATAAAAATGGAAGAGGCAGCAAGGAACACAGCTGAAAAATGCAGGATGTCGACACACTACCAAAAGAAACAGAGTTAGATATGAAACACTTTTATAACAAGCTGACTACTGACAACGACACAGAAAGTAGGTGACAGCATTTCAAAGTCAAGACATTCTACATACTTGTTGATGTGTTTACAACATAGATGAAAGAGCAGTTTCACGATTTCACAGAGAAATGCAGGCTGACACATTGACATTGATAAAGTTTTTAAAACATCTTCTCATATAAAACCTTGAAGAAAACTTTGTAATTTGCATACTTAGTCCAGCTATTCACTAATCAACCCTTTCATGTATTAATTCAGATCATACAGACTTACTGGTAAATTTTGGGTTAAGATGTTCAGAAGAGGACAAATACATTTAAATACACAAAGAAAAGATGGACTGATCAGTGGACTTTGTCTACAGAAGAATATAGGGTGTCATAATGGTCTGACAGTTTTGTGAGTCTTCTGGAAGGTGGTATGTGTGCTTTCTGCTGGAATGTTCTGTAGAAAATTGAAAGCCGTGGCTTCCTATGTAATTCTAAAGACGACCTGGGAACTTACTGAGTCTAGCACATCACTATAAAGTATGGTAGGGTTCTCCCTTCTCATTTTACCAAACAGCATTATAGTATTCACTCAAGATCCCTTTCTGTGAAGTGATTTCGTTCCCCATCTCCCATCTCGTGAGTGAAAGCTCCAGCTACTCGATTATTGGGTTTTGTGATCCAAGCCCATATCAGCTCTTTGAGGGTAAAACCATTTAAAATTGTATGGAATATTGAAACCTTATGCAGAAAGAGCACACATGTGCCAATACGACTGTTTGACTCAGGAAAATCACCTTAGACTTGTGAGACTCCCCCAACCAAATCACTGCATTCCCCTAGGCTACAAGAGAATACAGTCATTTGTGCTCTTGTCCAAATATTTAATTCATGCGAAGGAATCCAACCAAATACCCACTATAAGTAAGCAAAGTATTTCTAGTGACATAAGTGCTGTTTGGATCACATTTGCAAGAAAAGCCAAAAAGTCAAATCACTATTTAAAAGTGCAAAACGAACTTTGTCACATGCTAATAACATTGAATTGCAGGAGTGGATTTTATATAGGTTTTAAAACTGTTTAATTTAGTATGAAAGAAAACTAAAGATTAAAAACTCATGCCTTAACAGAATGTTTCTGCAAGTCATACTAACTTACAAAAAATATCAGCCTAACCTAAACTGTTGCTGTAGCATTGCTAAAGTGTGAATTTGAAGTGTTTAGAAACCGTTCATTACTTCTTTGTACTTATTTAAGTGTCATGCTTTCCTGCTAAACAAGCTAGATTTACATCATCTAGGCAAATTACTTCAACATTTGGTCTTCATGAGCTGATTACAAAATACCCAAAGTGAAAATAATTTTTTTCATTAAAAGTCTTATTTTCTTTGTTGAGAAGTTGCTGATAGATAAAATTCTCATGATATTCAGATAGCATTTTAATTAAATATATATACAAAAAGAAATCCATCTCCTGTCTCCTTGTTTTAGCTCTTGTTTTTCTTCTGGCTTTATCTCTACAGAACCAGAATGGTATGACCAAGGAGGCTGTAAGAATCCCCAACCTGAGCCGCTTCATGTAAAAAGCCATTAAATTTCACTAAGTCACTCCCTTTTTGAGACCTGTAACTTTTCCTTTTCCCTCCACCCTTCTGTTTTCTCCAAAGTGGGACCTATGGCCTATATTCACAGTCTGTGCATAGACTGTAGAAGCAGAGGGATTTGAGGTAGAAACAGTTCCTTGGGCAATAGAAGTGGTAACAGCAGGAGTCCCAAGGAAAACAAAGTGCTAGGATAAATCTCCTCTTAACAACAACAAAAAAAAATCACAGTGCCAAAGTATTCCTCATAGCTACTCTATATGTATGGGGGAGAATCTTAAAGAATCTTAATCACCTGTGCAAAAGGTACAGAATATAGATCTACAGAACTTCAGAATTAACTGAAACTTACAGTATTCGTTAAAAATAATACTAATTAAAAATTGGAGTGTGAGCAAGAGAAATGCACTAAAATGTTAAGACAAAGCCCAGCAATCATGCAGTTTTAGAGCACATATTTATCACATTGCCAGTCAGAGCCAAGAGCTCTGCAAGGCAGCTCCAACCACTGCTTTCCAGATGCCAGAGGGAAGCAGAGGCACAAGGCAGTTACCCTGATGGAGCTGAGATCTATCACCACAATAACAACTATGTAATAAAACAGGAGACAGCAGGAAACTGGAGGAAGTTTACTCAGGGGGGAAAAAAAAAAAAAAAAAAAGGGCACATGGGAAAAGGCTCCAAGACTGGCTGAGGTTCCTCGGAGGGGCATCTGGACCCTGACTTCCCAGCTTCTGTAGCACTTGCCCAGGTTAGCTCCCAAAGAAAGATCTGGTTACATTTACTTACATACATTTCATGTTTCACAAGTAAATTCTTATTTCCTCAAATACATTCCAAGCTTTTAAATCGGAGTAGTTACTGCTGCTTCTTGTCATCTGTTTCCCAAAGACTAAAGGGAATTTGTCTTTCACGGCCTTTCTGCTTTGTCATTAGCTCCTAGGTGTGCACTGTGTGTATTTCAAGAGTTGAAAACACAGCTTGGGTGTCACATGGTCCTTTTTATCTGACACTGAGGGCATGAAACATGCCTCCAACAGTAAACAGACACCTCCATACATGGGAAGCCCAGAAATATAAGCACACACGTGTATTAGTACCTACCATTCTAAGAGCATAAACTAATCTACAGTAATTATCTTAGGGAGCAAGACAGCAGGACAATTTCCCCTTTGAAACTACCACTGCTGCACATTCAGCCTGAAAGAAGCACTTTAACCATTATTCCTTTCCTGCCAATTAAACAGTTTTACAATGTGTCACTGAAAAACAAGGAAGTTCAAGAATTCAGACTGATTTCCCTGTACCTGCCACCTCACTTCTCTGGTAGTAAAGCATAGCTTTATTTTTAATGGTTATAACTAGTGATTCCTTTGTTGATTTCTGGGAAGCCCACTGGCATCTTAATCACAGTATAAGATTTTACCATATATGATACTAATGTTAGGCAGTTCCTTTATATTTGGACAATTTGGTACAGATTCAAGATGATGTTTGAGGAGTTTGTGCTTTAATTTGTTAAAACTGCCATTTTTCTGCTGAAAACTATTTCAAACAATGTGGTGCAGTAGGATAGAGTGAAGTCTGTTCTCCAGACCAAGAGGACACTTCTCATTGCTGACAGGACAGGTAAGTAAAAGCCAGTGAAATACCACGCCAGCATTAACCTAACACAGGAATTAAAACAGTGCATTTCCACCTAATGTGAGTTGAAAAATAGAGTTTTCATTCTGGTAAAATTCTAATACTTAAGACTACTTCTGTTTTAAAATACCCAATTGTTTTGAGACTTCCATAAAAACCTTGCACCAAGTTGGTATCTTCAAGTGGAATATTCTTATTATGGTGAAAATTCAGCAGGGCATGGCTTTGCTTCAACAGTACTTCAGTATTTTCTAATTCAGTCAGAAGTCTTGTAGAAAAAGGCATTAAAATGAGATTTTTTTTTTTAGGTGCAGGATTTTTTTAAATTTCAGTTATATTTTTACATTATCTAAATTTTTCCTAGTTTTACTCTAATAGTGAAAAATCTCAGCAATGTTATTTGCTATTGTCATAAAAACAAGCCAACTTTCCCATGATTATTTATATAGATAGACAGTATGCAGCATGTATCTTAAGATTTATAAAACTGAAATTTGCACAAAATGGTATTTCTAGGTTATATTTTGACATTATACAAGGAACTGTTTACCATATGTTTGGAAAGGATTAAAAAAGCACTATCCTCAGATTAAACTGGGGAAAGGGGCTTGCTACTAACCAAATTTCTATTCATATTTACAGCATTTCAAGTAACTGCTATTTTAAACGTTAAAAACTCTCAAGACATATGTACAGAAATACTGGAAAAGAGAGGGGAAAAAACTCTGATACCAAACACAAAGGAGAATGCTGCATTTCATTACTGTAATTGTTGCGTTAAACCAAACACCTAGGTTAGTAGTCTACCAGTTCTCAGGAAAAAGAAACAAAATATTTCATTCATATACATCCAATATCTCTGGTTTAAAATTAATTTCTTTCAAAGAAGGTATCAGTTAACACCACAGAGAGGTTTTTGCCCCTTTGCAATACTCTATAGTTCTGAACCACTAGCTGAAAATAGGACTTCAATGCAGTGGAGGAGAGCATAAGATGAGTTCAGGAGCTTTCTGTGATTCTGCATCCCTTGAATCATTAGTACTTCTGAAACTCGAGAAAACTGGGCATTGTGTAAAATAGCTTGAGGGAACAGCTTCAGAACATTAAAATACAGTCCATAGGCAATTTTCTAAAAGAACCCTCCTTACCACAGTTCTGTCCTCCTATTTAATATTTTAAGCTGGATGCCTGAAGTGATCTATGTATTACTCCCCTCTCAGTATAAAGCTTGTCTTGGACAGACTGCTTTGGTCTGAGAGCCGCAGTGCTACCGTCTGCCGGGGGCTCCAAGCGCTTCCCTGTGCCCGCGCGATGCCGGCACCCCTCTGCCAGGGATGCTGCCAGCTGGGCACAGCACAGTTTCTCCTGTGTATTGCCTTCTTCTGCATGCAGGTATGGAACACTTCTCTTAGGAACCGTGGCTCTCTGCTCCTGTGTTGGCAGCTCTTCGGACCAAACGCGTGGCAGGCACAGGGAAACCCCAGACAGTACCACTGCTGCTCTGCGTTGGTCGGCGAGCTGAGGGCTAACTCTGCCTCTGTTATACTGATGGAAACAAGGAGGAAATACAGTCTTCTCTATAATGGTAATCTAAGAGAAAATATACATAAAGAGTAGCTAAAGCCTGGAGTTTTGGGGCAGGGATGTGGCAGCTTTTAGAGATATGCAATTTTTTGATTTTTATTTGTAACATCACCCGCAGGGGTTTGTTTCTTTTTTTGCCAAACAACAAGAATAAAAGAACTAGAGTTTTAAAAGCTAGAGTTCAAAAACATAAATACCTGTAGCTTCTTTGGGGTTTAGAGTAGTAAGTCCTTGTGTGCAGGCATACTTGCAGATAAGTGCGCACAACTTTACTTGTATGGAAAGCTAAGTGTTAGGTTAAAATAACTGTTCTCACATCCGTGACAACTTCAAAAATAATATAAATGCTACAAGTATAAAAGATATGACAAGAAAGGTGTTTCAAACAAAGTCAGTTTTCCAGCTTATTAATTCTGAGAGCTGACTCTCCTCTTTATCACTCTTTTTTAAACCACTGATGCCAAAATATGGAAAGCATGAGTATTTAGCAGTGTAGCAAAAAAAAAAAAACAACAAAACAACCCCAGCATTTTTAAAAATGAGGATCAGTGGGTAGAATGCACAAATAATTCAGTTTTAAAATCTGAATAAAACAGTATACTGTTCAAGAAATACTGTACAATATCATGCTTTCCTAAAATGACTTTTTAACTTGAAGAATTTAGTCTTGCAAAAACAGAAGGCCAATAAGAAACAGGTGAATTTTTACTCATAGAAGATACACAAGAGAAGAAATTCAGCAGTATCTAAGACCACAATAGTAATAGCAGTGGAACAATGAAGTTACAATTGCCTAGAAACAGCATAGGAGAGTGGGAAATCTAGCCTTGTGCACTGATTTAAATAAAAGCCTGCATGTATGTTGTTAGATCATATTGGAAGTGACATTGTGTTAAGAGGTTTCAGCCATTGAAGCTGTACTGATGTAAGCTCGGGCAGGATTTGGCCCTGCCTATCACATTTATTATACATATGCTGCTCACTCTCTTGTTTTGCTCCAGTCTGACCTATTGGCTGTCCCTGCTGGCTGGGATGCTGACTTCATCCTTGACCCTGGCTTTCTTCCACACCCCGATTCTCCTGTGGCTGCATATTACTGTTCTCATTGCTTTAGAAATCTATTTTTTACCATAATTTCATCCTCACTGAAGTCTCCCAAGAAGAAATCTGATTATTTCAAGCTATCATTGAAGCTGTTTGCTTTCCTAATTTGAAATACTTGTATTTTGACCTTAATGCTTCTCAGTATAAGCACCCTGCAGAAACATTAAAATTAGTCCTCTAAAGGCCAATTTTAATGTAAAATTATGACAGTTTTCATCTTCAGCTATCCCTACCAGCTCTTCATTGATTGCAGGATCTGTTAAAAAAAGTCTCCCCTTGTTTTCCTGCATGAATTTTCTCCAGACTACCTTTTCATCTAAGGCTGGACTTGTCATTCCACCTCTCCTCAGGAAGTAACTTTCATCAGAGCTGTGTGGAGACCAAATGCTATCAAGTAAAACTGTTACACACAGCTTTGTTGGCATTGTATATATGCGAACGTGGATAAAGTCAGCAGAGAATAAGGTCCCATTGGTCAGTGCTGTGCAAGAGTGCACTGGGATAAACAGACAATCTACAACACAGAATACCCCTAACTGTGTCCAAAGGATGTATTTTGGATAAAAAACAAGAGGAAATTGAGTTTTCTGAGTTGAGAGGGAATGGTTAGGACACAAAGCCTGTGGCTGTAAAAATATTGAATATAATAGGGATCAGAAAGGCTGAGAGGCTATGCCTTTCTTCTGGCATGAAAGGCAGTGTTCATAGCGGAGGGAGGCATTACAGTTGCCTTATTTCCTTTTCCCTTACTCAAATCTCTGAAGGAAGACACCCTGCTAAGTTGTATGTCTCCACAACAGCATCATGGTCCTTGCAAGAAGAACAAACATGAAGACTTCATCTTTCCCCAGCCACTCCAAATGAGCACTGCAGTGTTCCTATGAGTTCCCACCCTCTCATTCAGCACTACTGTCTCCAGTCTGTTCTATCTTTTGCTAGAGTTTTACCAGCATTGTTTACAAAACCGCTTCTGCTATCTGTAAAAAATCCTTTTCTCCATCCTTCCATCCAATCCTATTGCTTTTCCATTTGTTCTCAAAATTCATATGATAATATCTGTTTTCATATGATAATATCTGTTTCCGAGTGACTCATTGTACTTTGATACAAATTTCAGTTAACAGCAGGTCAAAAGAGATAATATGAGAGATTTCTGTGACAGAGAGCAATGTCTGAGAATGCCATGGAGTTGCATAAAAGTCACTTTGCTACCACATTTGTACCAAAAGCAGGGACATTTCAACATCCTGTGTTTGTTGAATACATGCACTAGTCACTAGGTAGCTGACAACTCCTATGGACAAGATACAAACAGCAACCGTTGCATCCCTCATGCCCCTTTTCAAAGAATGCTATTAGAAAATCTATTTTCAGTTAGGCAAAATATCTGGAGTACTCCCTGTGCTACTTGTGAATTATTTTAATTTTCAGTTTTCTTCTTAATATTAGATACTTTAGAAATGCCTATTGGACAACAATATTTCCATTTTCGCAGGTAATTGTTTTGGGCTTGCTGCTTTCTTGAATAGTGACATAACTTTTGATCAATATAACTCAGTTTCCATATTTTGTAGCTATAATAGGAACCAGTTTCATAATGAGCACACATATTTCTGTGGCTGTACCATATGGTCCTGTGGCTTGCATACCACAGAGTGAAGAACAGAACTAAAATCAGAATGTAGTCATCTAAAGTCTCCCTGGAAAGCTCATGTGCAGCAAAACTCTTTACTTGGAGCGTGCTCACACCAAATTACAGCACTAAAATATTTCCTCACTGAGGATATGAAAGGGATCCACAAACTCCAGAAATGGTGTTGTGTAGGAGGAATTTTGGAACAACTGATGTCCCCACAAAAAACGTACTACGGCAGAAAGCAAGCAACCAGATACAGGCAAGGCAGTGTCACATAAAATATTCTAGGTGAGCTTCTATGCTTAAAGGAACATTAGAAGATTAAGGCACTTGAGAGCTCAAAAAAGTTCATTTTTAAGTGAGTGTCCTGGCTACTCCAGATGCAGCCATATGTGCTATTTGGTCCATTGCCTCACCTGCCTGGAGAGGGCTTGTCTGAGACCCCTGAACATTTAACTTGATAACAAGGAGAACGTGGCTCCCACTTATTTACCAGAGGTCACAGAAGGCTAGAAATATGGCATGGGAGGAGGAGAAGCAGAACTGCCTTTCCACATCATCACATCCCTGTCCTCCCTGTGCCAGAGCTTGAGAAAAGTCTTCTGCTGTATCCTGACACAGAGCTGTGCCTGTCACATGGGCCGAAGCCACAGTACACTTCAACCTGTGCCTCTGCCAGCCCACAGAAATGACCACCTTATTTTGTCATTAGCAAAGTCACCTCGTTGTAGTTTTTCATATAATAACAATGAAGCTAGTTTTCATTTCATCACCTGTAGCTGAGAGTAACAAAAAAAAAAAAAGGACAAACAAAAACCTCCAGACAATTGTCTTTAAAAATAAATGAATCAGTCAAGTTGCAGCAAACTACTCACAAGAGAATTCATCCTTGGACTGCACAAGCTCTGCAGTGCACCAGTACACACTTTAAATAAAGCCTTTCCTCTCAGTGAAAGGGAAAAGAAATTCAAAGCAAAAACCAAAAAAGAGTTCTGTATTCAAATCCGGGACCGTTATTCCTGCAGTAGCTGGTAAGCACTGCAGTGCCATTGGAGGCAGCTGACTTGGAGGTATGACTACTTTCAATATAAGAGATTGCAAGAAATTAATTGCTTTTCTCAGATTTCAGTGTTGCTGCCCCAATGAAAAACTGATGTGGCAACAGGAGAAAGTTACAAGTATATCACAGCCCAGAGCAAGGAATTCTTCTGATTTACTGCTGGGCAAGCCTAAAAATTAGGTTGCCTAGCTGCCCAGACTAGGATATATGCTGCCCAATTTAAATTTCTGTATTTGTTACCTTCAGCCAAAGAACCTGGGAGTCTGAACCAGCAGCACATACAGTTACGTGCAAAGAGAGCTGCCAGGCTGGAAACATGTGGGTCAAAACCTACCTGGTCTGGAAGGCTTCCATGGAGAGTCTCTGCTGCTGTACATCTTTGCAGTGGAGGAGAGAAGTAAAGGAGAACCGGGATGAGTGTGGCATTTCTTCCTCAGTAAAACTTATAATAATCTAGGCATAATATGCTCTTGGAGTGCTGGGAGGGAACTGCAGTGTGGGCAGGACCTTGCCAGCCAGGACCTGAGCAAGGCAGGGAGGAGACAGCCCCCACAGCCCTCTGCCACCTGCCTGGGCACGGGGACAGCCCAGGACATCAGCCCACAACCAAGCAGGGCTGGAGGGAGCAAGAGACAGCACTGCTACACCACCACCAAAACCCAAGTCAAGGAGCCCAGGCTGGGCTGAAATAGGAAGGTGGGGAGAGGCCCCAGGTGCAGATGACCGGGCCCATCATTACTTTTCTTTTTAATCAAACTCCAGAAATGAAAGTTACAGTGTTACAGTATTCATTCGTCTTCAAAAATTAATGCAATGAATACTTTAGGTGTAGTGTTTTCAGGTCTTATTCAATGCTATAAAAATAAAATAAAAATAAAATAAGTAGTTATACAAGCTAGCATGAAAAGTGGGTATTGTTTTGAGGAATTTTCTCATTCAAAGCACCTGGTCATGTGTTAAATGGCAGGAATTAATGTACATTATTAAGTTTTGCTCTGACCATAATTAGGTCCACAATGACTATGCAGAGTTTAAAATTTTCCGAACATCCTTTGCCTCCCTGATCGTGTTATCCAAACCAGAATCCTTCTGGTAGCTGCCTGCCCATTTACACACATACACAAACACGGTTATATCTACCTGGCACATGCTGCTAGCAGCAGCACACAACCCTTCAGTGCCTTCAAGGTTACACTTGGTGTACACAAGGTGTTTAAAGTTTTAAATATATACTTAAGTACTTAGTTGCATGAAGCCCAGCATAGTGGCTCACAGACCCTTATTTCACATGCAAAAAATTGGTTCAAGAACAGTCACGTATACAGTTACAGGCTCATTTCTTAGTCTTGATAAGTTCGAGAGGTTGAGAGATTTCCACAAGATGTGCTCCCAGAGAAGCACTAAATTCGGTAAATTCAGTCCATACCCAATCAGCAATGTCAAAATTCAAGCCAGCAATTTTTCCTGCAAAACATCGTCAGGTCTCTGCACCAACCCTGCAGCCTGGATGTTCTCCTCTACTGCTCCTTTACAGTGTTATGCTGTGGTGGATTTAGAGGTTCTATGGGTGAGATTAAAACTCTGCTTGGGTTACAGCATACAGTAATAAATCTCTGTGGGCTGCTCTGTAATGTTCAGCAGGTATTTCACATCTGGAATCTCACTAGGATTTGGTACCTGAAGGGAACATTAATTGCTGGTCACCTAAATGATGGTTTAAAGACCAGGCAGTTTTAGGCTGGATTGTGCTGCCACACACAGAGTTAACCCTCAGCCTGCAGACCAGCACCTCTGCCCAGAGGAGGCATTTTCCCTACCTGCTTCTCCCTGGCATTCCTTATAGTCTTCCTTAGGCATCTTCTTTTATTCAAAATTATTTCAGTGTGTACGATTTAAAAAAGGTATTAAATTACTCTGCCTTTCATAGGCATTTCTTGGAACTTGGGGATAGGTTTTGCCCATTTTCCAGCAAGTGCCTCTGCCAAGGAGAAATGCATAAAGAAAAGAGTATTTCATCTGGATAACCCAGTGTTTCCATTAGAATCACATAATGTCTAATTATGTACTCCATAAATCTTCATATTTTGTTATGAAGCTCATAATAACAAAGTCTGATAAATAGATTCTCTCCCCTGGCCACTAGCAATTGAGTAGAAAAAATACTTATTTATGAAGCTTTATTAATAAAATCTGAATAATTCAAACAGCTTCTTCAGTGAAGAAACAGCATATTCCTATTTGCATATAAATGAAATGATGCTTTAGTGTCAGAGTGAAGAATTAAATAATATGAATTTTTACAGTGCAGTCCTGACAGCCTCATAAATATTATGGTCATAAGTTGCAGTTTCCTAAAAATCTCATTTTATCTTTTATTACAAAAATATGACCAAAGGGCCAAGTCCTACTCATTTTACATGTGTGAGTATTCCCAATGACAACACAATTATTCAGTAAGTGAGGTTACCAGATTCAGCCTTATGTCAGCTTCTGGAGCAAAACCACAGTGTTATCTACATGTCTATTAGGAGACCAGAATCTCTTATTTAATCATGAGGAAAACCTTGTGTGTTGATAAAATATAAACATCAACAAAGAAAACTGTAGTCTATATTCAAAGAGACAATAAACAACATGAGGAAAGGAAAAGCATACAGCTAATACACGTAAGATGCCAGCTTTGCCCTTAGTTACACAGGTACCAGTTTGGCCAAGCCAAGTATTCCTGTTAGGTGTAAGCAATCACAAAAGCTGCTGCAATTATAAGAACTTGACTTATAATTATAAGAACTATGACTTCAAGTGGACTATGGCTGCTGAGGAAAGCTTTGATTTTATCTATTTTCTTTGAAAGGCTGAAAACATCTGAAGCACAACCCCGGACCAGCCATAGAGAGAGCTGAACTGGATGAAGCACATTCTCCTAGAGGCCAAATAAAAGTGAGGACCATGACACTACTTACGAAACTTCTGTGAGAGATGTTGTGCAGTCTCAGCAGCTGAGACAAGAAGTGGGTGCCTCCATAACCTGTCAGTGATATTTTTCCAGCCACAGTGCTGTGCAAGTGGGACAAAATAGTCAAATACAGATGAGGTACACATGGAAAGGAAATCTAAACTTGAGGTGGTAGGAGAAAAAGAATTATTTGTGGATGTTTTGGAGAGTTTACAAAGTATACCAATTTATTTATAAAGTCTTAAGGAGACTATGGGAGTATACAGTCTGATCTGTAAATTACAGACAAGTGTATTTAACCCTGAACTAAGCCTGCTGTACTCAAACACAACACAGCCTGTGTTTGGCTAGCCTGTGTTTTCCAGGGAGGCATTGGGTCTCAATCTGAAGACACCCAAAGCCAAGTAATCAATGACAGTCTTTAAGTATTCCAAGGAATTCTTATTGTCAGTACTGAACTAGGTATTGAAAAATATTTTATTTTGCTTGATTCCAGCTACTAGACATTATTCCTCCTTATTTCCATCTGGTAGGTTCAAATGGCCCTTACATTCAATATTTTTTCTGTGCATATATGAATATAGTTATCAACTCACCTTTCACTCCTTTTGGTTCAATGGGTAAGTTAAGGATTTTAGTTCTTAAATTACATAGCATTTTCTCTGACTCCTGATCATTCTGTAGCTCTTCTCTATACTCATTTTGTTTTTTCAGTATCCATCTTGCAATGTGAGCACCAGAACCGTGCAGGCCATGGTTCAGCCACCCTCAGCACTTTGCACATACAGGTAAAAATTGTTACCATTAACAACTGCACTCTGCCTATAAGTCAAGGTTTGCACAAACCCTTTCTGCTACAGCAAACTTACCAGCTTACTCAGCTTGGCCTTTTTAAACTTTTCCACTGTGTAGGAGGGCCTACATTCCTTATTAGGTATATATCAATAGATTTTATTAAAACATACTTTGTTTGAATGAGATCCAGTTTATAAAAGGTCAAGAATTCCTCTGTATCTTTGCCTGAATTTTTGTATCTATTTTTAACTGCCTTTAAATAGGCTGTAGAGACTGCTATTGTGGTATGTTTTCTGACACCACAACAATTCTTGATATTTCAGATATAACTGATCAGAAAATGCTGGCAGAGACAGTCACTGCCACATCTGAGTGTATTATTCTAGGGCTGCACTCATTTGCATGTGAGAGCAAAGCTGGCAATCTCAGTTTTCCCTGTTAAGAAATGGAAATAGAAAATGAAAAACAGAAAAAAAGAACTTTAGTCCCATGCTTTTCAAATCAATCTCTTCATGTTAGTGCAAGACTCATGCGTGCTGAATGATTGAATTTGACAGTATTCCTAAAGGGCACAACAGCATGAAGAGATTTGTCTCAACCTGGTGCCAAAGAGAGCAAACTTTTGCCATGGAATCATATTGCTAACAAAAAGAGTAATTAGAAGTAGAAAAGTATCTGTCATTTAGGCTAATGAAAACTGAATAGTACGTTTAACAGTCTCTACTGTCATTAAAATTGAATTTTGTCTATATGTGTATAAGTATATTTCTAATACTGACAGGGCAACAACTGCTTTTATTTGCTCATTTCCAAGTAGTTTCTGACTTCTAATTCTAAGTTTCTAATTTATGAACAGATGTTCTTGGCAGCAAGGGGATGTTAAGGATCTCCTGCCTCTGTTTGTGCTGGATACAATTCATCAATCACCTTCCTGGATCTTGCCTGTTGTTTTTCTAAGGCTGGAGGGCAGTATACACACAGGGAGGCTTCTAGTTTAATTGACCTAGGAAGAGGTTAATAGATGTGCTCTAGTGTCAGCACAGATTCTTTTAGGCCTGTCAGCAGATACAAAAAGTTTGATTCAGCTGCAGATTCTGGCAGCAGTGGATGCAATCACACAGCAATGTTTGGATCCTTTCCTGGCGAGCTCCCAGATGTGGGCTTTGGCGATTGCTTGTCAGCCGTAGGGAACATTCTGCATGGGCCTGGCTTGTCATTTGACTTCTCATCCTTCATATCCAACCTAGAGATAAAGCCACAAGAGAAGACAGTGCAGCAGTTTGGCTCACAGAGCATCAGATGTGCTGCTTTGTTTGTCATATTTAGTTGATGCAATTTCTTCTCTTTCCTTCTGAGAAGGTCCTGCCGTGGTGGATGGTTGGAACTGGAAGCTCAGTGCTGAATGAGGAAGTGGAGCTTTCTCTGCCCCACGAGTGAAGAAGGAGTTTCTGCTCATCCAAGCCAACAGCAAAGGAGGAGTGTCTCACGCTACAGCAAAGGCAGAGAAGCTGTGCAGATGCGAAGCAGAAGCTGTACCTTTACCTTTTCTACATTCATTCAAAATAGAGCAAAAATAAGCTAAAGGTACTTAAGGAAGTGCTGAGGAAATAGAGTGGAAATGGTATATATAATCTGTCTCTCTCCTGTGATGTACATGGAGAAAAACATTGATGAAGAGGTGACTTTTGAGAAGATATTCATATGAGAAGAGTCATATCCAATTTGACTTAATTTCTTCCTTAAACAGAGGAGAAACAAGAAGGGAAAAAGTCTTTTGTAAGACGTAAATGAAGGCAAGCATGAAGGCTGGTATTTCTGGCAGGCTAAAAAGAGTAGGGCAATAAATTAAGAGACAATATGAGATTATACTACAAGGCCAGTTATGCTCATGAGAACAAAAAAATGTAAATTTGACATGATAGAGAACCAGAATCACTGGAAGGACAGCATGAGAGAGCACAACATATTTGGATCAATAAGAAGGGAGGAAATGGAGAGGAGATAGTGATCAATCTAGATAAAAGACCTGGGTCTAAATGAAAATAATTTTAGGTGTTGGAACCAAGATAAAATGAGACATTGCAGGGAAGGAAACCACAGCTAGACAGGGTCTTGATAAGAAGATATAATGAAAGCAGATTTCTTGCTGTGTAAAAGTGCAACTTAAGTGATGATGAGGAAGTTACTGTGGATATGACTGACAGAGAAGTGCCAATAATGGGAGCTGTATAGAAGTGGGGATGATTTGGTATTCCATATGAAGACAACTCTAAGGCAGGGAGGCCAAGGAAGTTGGATGAAACTCTGACCTGGCCAGGAGGCAGCAGAGCTAAATATGCAACCTGTAAATAATCAGCAGCTATTCTGCAAGTATTAACTGGCAACTATAATTCCTGGTTCAACAGTATTCAGAAATGGCTGTAGGTAAGATTGTCCCAAGAGGTTAATTTAGAATGATGTTGCTTGTCATTAGCACGAGGACAAACCTGCGCTCATGAATGCTTACGCTGCCCTTTGAACTTCTGTAAGATTACACGGATAAAAGAAAGAACAGAATTTGGCCTACATAATTTTGTCATTATACCTCATTTAATTAATGTTTGGTGTAATCTGCTGTTCAATACAGTCACCCTTAACTGAAATTATTGAGCTAGCATACTTAACTTCATTAAATCTCAAGCTCCTGCACTGACTTCTTGGAGCCCTAAACAGAAAGTGCAAATTAGAACAATAGTTGGGAAAGAAAAACGAAACCTGCTAAACCCACCAAAGCAGCTCAGCAACTCGTTTCTGCAGCCTCCTTCTAATATGTGTAATAGGAAGCACAACTTAACAAAAGTGGTGGAACCTGCTTCTGCTTCTAACAATTTGTTAACCTAAGTACAGCTTGTTATAAGGTAAAGCCAAGCTAGAACACTGCCTTGGGAACTTTGGCAACTCCAGGCTCGGTTGTTATTTACCAAGGGCTGCAGTTACATCTCTCTGCCTGAATTAGGAAATAAACAAGAGTATTTTGGTTCATATTCTAGTGAACAAGAGACCTGTGCATTATCAAATGCAGGGGAGCTACTCTTCAACAAGGGTAATATTCTTTTATCTTAAAAAAAAGAAGAAATATTGACCAAAAATGGGTAAAATACAAGAAGTGCTAAATTCTTTTATTTACAAACATACAACTGCATTGGTTTCAATAAAATCCAACCACTCCAAACATCAGCAAAACATTACAGTAAATATTTCCAATAGTTCCACTAGATTTCCTAGTCCTACTCATTGCTGGTCGGCAGTTCCAGCCCAGCCCAGAGCCACGATGCAAATTTAATTTTGTATTCTGTGCGATCCATCTTGTGTAATCAGGCAATAAGGCAAAGCTGCAAGCCAAGCTGTTCCCCCGTTATAATGGGGTAGGTGGAGCCGTTCCCTGGCCTCGGGGCTGTTTGACTGAATTTACAGCGGAGCCAATGAGAACAAGATCTTACTGGGGACTTGGGGACTGGATTATTTCGCAATAACCACGCGTAGAAGAGAACTCCAAGGGCCAAACATCGTTGTGGGGGGCTCGAGCTCTGCGGGCAGCTCCTGTCCCGCGCCGGCGCCGGGCACCGCGGGTGGCACCGGC
>VWPU01000146.1:0-23403 GCA_013398955.1 Callaeas wilsoni | reverse complement strand
TGCAGGCACAGGGCAGGGTGCAGACACAGCAGGAGAGAGGCACACTGACTCTGCCTCTCAACAGCAGGCATGGAAAGCGACATCTTTGGCCTACCCTGAGGAGCTTGTGTGCTGTTCCCATCTGGACCATTCCATGCCAAATGCAGAGTCTGTTGGTGTTGCATTCAGAAAGAGTTTGCTGGGAGGCGCTGGGTTTTTGGGGAGAGTGAGAAGGGCAAGAGGGGATTAATTCTCGCCTCTGAAATGGCATGGATATATCTGATACTGTTTGGATTTTATGACCTTTGTGCTGCCTTCACTGTGGTGGTAAGGAGACTGCTGAGAGGCATCAATGCTTTAATTGCCTGCAGCTTGTAAAATTGGGACTATGTTCCAAAGGCCCTGGGTCACTTCTGAAGGCACAAGGAATCTAGCAGAGAGACTTGTCTCCGTAGGGACTGTTTCAAGAAGAGAAGTGAGGTTATCTTAGAGGGAGAAAGAGCTTTTGACAGGCTCTGCAGAAGGAGTTGTCCTGTCTCTCTGTGGCTTGGTTGCCAGTCTCACATAACCAAAAGCAGATTTGTACTTCACAGACATTTGTCACTGGAGGGATTTTGTTGGTTTTTCTGCATGTGCCCCAGCTGGTGAGTGCAGTTGCTCAGATGTTGTGTTGGCACCCCATGGCCCTGGTACTCCTGACGGTGTTTCCTGTCTCCAGGTGTCACACATGCAGCTATCTGGGCAGCCTGCATCTCGTACCTCAGCGCGGCAGTGCCTCCGGAGCTGAGAACGTCGGCACAGGGAATACTGCAAGGTCTCCACCTGGGGCTGGGCAGGGGATGCGGAGCCATGGTTGGAGGGGTTTTGGTCAATTACTTCGGTAAGGAAAAATCGTATTGAAATTTTTCATTTTATTTATTCTACTTTTACTGAACTGTCAGCTTTAAACTTACTTATGCTGTAGGCATTTTTATACATTAAAGAGTAATACACATTGTATGGCTCACAGAATTATAGAACTGCTCAGGCTGGGGAGGGCCCTGAGATTTCCAGTCCAGGCCCCTGATCAAAGCAAGGTCAGCACTGCATTCAGACCAAATTGCTCATGGCTTTGTTCTGTCAGTGTTCCAGATTGATTAAATATGTTACACCTAGATATTTTCATTATTATGTCGAATACCCAACCTGATCTGTAAGTAAGATGAATGAATCCTTTGTGACAGAATAGGTTGATACTATAAAGCCTCTTGATGAACAAATGAGAATCTAATTACTTGCTTAAGAATCCTTTGCAAAGCCTGTCAAAGAAGTGATGGGGGAGGAAAATATAATGAAACAAGCTAATAAGAGTCTGCATGGGCAATATATAGCCATGAAGCACATATGCTGACTCATTTTATTTTATTAAGTAGGTTCTCAATTTACAAAAAAAAATCTCATTACAGGTCCTGCTGCCACATTCAGAGGAATAGGGATGGCTTGTTTAGTTATTCTGCTTCTATTTGCACTGATCCAGTGGATGTTGGTACCTGATGAAGAAGAAGGTAAATGTTTGTGTCACAGAGACACTACAGAATTAGAAGTAGTGAAAAAAGATCTCTCCACAGCTGCTCTTGCAGCTTAAAGTTTGTGTGTTTGGTGTCTTTACTCAGATTTTGATAAAATATGTTTTCAAGTGGGAAGTTTTTGTCCTGAGCAATGAAGAAATTGAAGTGGTATGCTGCTGCTGCTGTAAAAAGGGCAGTACTGAGTTCTTGAATGTCCTTAGAAGGAAAGCATGATATATTTTGTTGCCTGTATGTCCTCTCAGTTCTGAGAATCCCTTAGGTTAGTCTTAAGAGCTGTAGTGAGTCATTTCAGTTGCATCAATTCTTTAAGGTCACCTCAATCCCACTTTGTGCTCTCATGTTCTACCAGTTGAAGCTACCTGCTAGAAATTGTAGAGATGGCTTCAGAGGATACAAAAATTTATCGTTTTTTTTTTTTAAACCTGAGATATCTCCCCTCTGGTGGAACTTGAACTTTTTAATCTCTACTTTTATTAATATAAAGGCTAACCAGAAACTAAATACATGGAGCAAAGTTAGGGGTTTACCATAAATCTAATTCTCACCAAGACAATAAAACTCTGGCTAACTGTGAAAAGTCATGAATTTTTGAGCTGCTTTTTACCCAAATACTCTCCAGTATGAGCTTTGAGTATGAAATGAAAGTTAGTTTTCTTTAGCTGGAATATTAAATTAACTAGTTATCAAGTTGCCTGTACTGAGGTGTTCAAATATGTATTTTGCTAGTATTTTCTTCACCTGTGTTCAGATGATAATGGCAAAAAATGGAAAGGCGAAAAGGATATTTGCTGCTTCAGTTTCCCATCGGCATTCAGTTAATTTCATGTGAATTTACAAAAGACCAGTTTGTTCATAGTAGTCTTATTCTGTTTGTTTTTGTCTTTGGTTTTCATGTAATACACACTACCCATTTTAACAGTGTGCATGTTAATTTTAAGCATGACAGTAATTAGGCTGCTTTCAAACAGACCAGTTGGATGAGTAAAATGAAGCATGTGGTCAAGTGTGTGCAGGATTAGTCTCTTCATTTCTTTGCTCCTAGAGAACATCCAGCCCTTGCTTAAAATATCCAGTACTATCTAGGAGTTTGTAAACCAAATGTGATTTTATAATTTTGAAAAAAAGATCTTTTTAATCTGTAAAATATTTTCTTTGGAAAAAATTTTTTTTTCAAAGTTTATAGAATGGGTTTTTTACAGAGCACACAGCTATTACTGAAAATACCCCACAGTTACTAAAAATCTGTTTAATTATTTTTTGTGTGAATACTCTGGCTCTTCAAGATTGTAAGGCACATTGGGTTGGGTCATGGCAGTCATTTTATGGATGACATGTCAAGGTAGTTATGAAAACTGTTATGGTTTATTGGAAGACCTTAAATGTAAAGGCCTCTTGAGAGGATTTCTTCCTTTACCTGAAACTCTTTGACAGATACTTTGTGTCTTCCAGTGTGTCACTATCCTTAATTCTTGTCTCACCAAGTGCATAACTCCACAGTAAGTATTTTCTGGGAACATCTGGAGTTCTTCATACTCCTCAGCCCTCATGCAGTGGCACAGCAGCCGTGCTTGTCGGGCACCGGCCGCGTTTCCCTAACCAGTCTGTGCTGTGTCTGGCTCCTGGCCGTTCGTGCCAGCGTTCTGCTTTCAGGGCAGTGATAACCACAGTGTGAAAGCAAGAAACACTTCATGCTCATTGTCTGCCTCAGGGTTGATTTTTTTAAAAGCTTGTTGGCTTTGCCAGTGATTATTTTGTTTTAAACTTCAGAAAAGACAATGCTGGCGGAAAGGATTCCAGTGCCTTCCAGTCCTGTTCCCATAGCAACTATCGACCTTGTACAACAGCAGTCGGAAGATATCATGCCTCGGACTGAGCCCAGACTCCCTCCAAAGAAAACTAAACACCAAGAAGAGCAAGAGGATGTGAACAAGCCTGCCTGGGGCATCAGTTCTTCTCCATGGGTCACCTTAGCTTATGCTGTCTACCAGATAAAGGAGATGGTTAAACTATCCAAAACCAATCCAGCTCCCGAGAATCAGCCTTTACAGGTAATCTTCTAATGTTCAGGAAGTTCTTATGTAATTTTAGCTGCTTGAAAATCTTTATAGCTCTGTAAAGCTGTTAGTACCTGGTAGGTATTGTCTGTCAGCTTGTAATAAAGCTAGACTTGTGACACAGTAGTTGAAAGGCTGCATGAAATAAGAGTTGTTTTCTATGTATAATGTAGCAGGAATAACTTTGCAAGTAGTATCTTCCTGAAGATGGTAGGAGAAGAAGAGACATAGGAAGGGACTCTATTTTGCAGACTTGGATATATTTGGATTCCCTTTAAGTTTACATTTCTTTTCGTATTAGTTGGAATGTGCAGGTTATGCATTTTGCAAAATTTACAAGGTGATAATTGAACATGAAGATGCACAGCTGTTTAACAGACTGTAAAATTATTTTTGTTTAGTTTTGCTTCCTCAGATGATGCTGTCAGACATGTACATCGTTGCTGTGTGCCAGACAGCTACTGATTGGGTACAGAGTCTTCTTTTCGAATGAAGTTAGTCTCTTTTTTACCTAGAGTTACACCAGATAAGAGCCATCCCGGGACTTAAAATATCTGAGGGCTGGTGCTTACCGGGCACCATTCCCCTTCTGTTCAGTCTCCCTCCAGAACAGCTTGTAATAGCTTCCTCAGTGGTTGGATGGGCTTGGATCTTGAACTTGTAATGCTCTGGCCATGCCTTTCAGACTGGAGCTGGAGCACACTGCTAAGCCAAGTAGGGAAGTGCTGCCAGTCAGGGTTTAGAACAGCAGGGTCAGTCTCAACCGCTGTGTTTACCTGTCTGGAAGGAGTGGGTGAGGTTCCTTCTTGCACCCAGTAGGCGTAAACACAGAAATGCTTTTTCCACAAGTGCTGTCTTTAGAAATGGGTAATTTGGGATATGAGTGTGAATCAGCAGAGCAGTGTGTAGGAATTTCACCTGGTCAGTGATCTCCTGCCTTTCTTACTTAACTTTATTCTTGGAAATGTGTGACAGGCATGCTTTATATTGGCGGGGGTTTTTATTTGGTTTTGACCTTTCCAGAGTCAAAGAATGTGAGCTGAAGATAACACAAGGTCTCTGACATCAAAGTCATGCGTCCAAACAAACTGCTGAGTTTCCCATTGCAAATGTCCTCAGAGTTTTGGTTAGTGTAAGCTGCCCTGTGTTAAATGAGAGAAGTTACACAGAACTTAGGCAATGAACGTGGCAAGAAAATAATGTTTTGCAGGTGTCTGGTGTCTGAGAGCGACTTGTCCAACACTGCTGGACACAACGCAGCTGCTTCCCTGAGCACTGTGATGTGGCCAGAAGTGCTTTTGTGCCTGTTCTCTATGGCACATGGTCTCTTCATTATGCTTTTCTTCCTGTAAAAATACAGTGCTGATATAAAAGTACTTCTTGTTGATGTGCCAAAATTCAATGCACCTCATTGTATCATTTTCTTCATCACATGTATTCTCCAAAATTTCTCATCCCTGTTTCAGTGCTCCAAGAGGACAAATTTGCTCCAAAATATTTCAGTTTTTGTGCTCAATCATTTATTTTAGGCTGATGATATTAAAATACTGAAATTAGGAAAAGGCTGTCCAGCTCTCTTATTAAATTTGTTAAATAGCTTCCTTAAAATGAAAATAGATAATTTGGAAAGAGGGTCAGTGCACAGAGAATTAGTGACAAAAATTATTCCATCTTATTTCATTAAGATTTTGGATCATTTTTGCTTCTGCTTGCTTATACTCCTTCAAACAAAGGGACATACTAGCCTTATTCTCTATACTTCAATGGAAAACAAATAATCATAGGCAGTGCATCACCTTCTAATGAAATGTATTCGTGTGGAGGTTTGCTGTTTCAGCCCTGGGAATCTAACTGGTGTTTAAATGTGCTCCTACATTCCCTGGTAAGGCTTGTTTGAGAAGACTGGATGGATTTGTACATCAGTACAGCAAAAATTCTGCCAGTCAGAATCTCTGAGCAGTATTTTGGGGAGGGAGGGATCAACTTAGAAAAGCTGTATTTAAGAAGTGTGGGAAAAAAGTTATAGACTTGCTTAGTCAAAAGAATTATCTTGTCTAAACACTTTGAAGTCCAGTTAATTGTTTTTTTCCCCTTGAAACACAACAAGTTTGTTTTTTGCATGCTTCTTGGGAAAGTGCAGTTAGGAAAAGAGATGGAAGGTAAGCTGCTGTCTGCTTGCTATTAGTGTCACCTGGATTTAAATGTCCTACTTTTGCTTTGCTGCTTTCAGTTTGACTTGTTATGTTGCGAGCATTCAAAGCAAGTGCTTTGTGACTTTCCAGCAGTGCCTGATTGCATCTGGGGGTGTGCCAGTGGGGATAGTGTCCTGAGTATTTATGTTGACTTTTGGCATGCAATCCTTTCTCCTCTTTTTAGAAAACCAATGAGAACTGCAGTGCTTTGTCAGCCAGCTCAGCAAGACAACCCCAAAATCCGACAGATTCTGAGCAGTCCAGAAATTGTTCGGCACCAACACCTACAGCAACATCAGATTCCCAAGCAGATGGCAACCGTGTTGTGTCGGATCATGATGCTCAGCCTGCTGCTGCAGGGCCCTGAGATGCGCTCATCTTACCAAATCCAGTGCATGGAATTCTGCTTCTCACCTGGGAAACGCTGGAGTAGGAGCTCAAAAGTAGGACTTCCTTCATCTTAACAATCATAACGTGATGCAGTGCAAGCTTTTAACTATATAAAGAATATTCATACGACTACACAGAGCAACATGAGCAGGGAAGCCAAAAGTTCGGATTCTTGAGGGAAGTGATGTGGCCAGATACAATGGTAGGAAGAATTCTCAGCTGCTTTGCTAAAGCTGAGTCAAGTGCTATGAGATTTCTTTGCAATCTGCGGAGAAAAAGGAGTTCACTCCTGATTTGTTGAGGCACAGAGTGTCTGACTTGATTGGATAACTTTTTTTCTTTAAATTTATTCCCAAATCAAAACTAAAAGACTTTTTAAGAGAGACACTGAGTTTCTCCAAATAGTCTATTAGAAAATATCAGATCAAGTAATTCTAGGAATGTCATGAAACTGTCTCTGTAAAGATTTCTCAGAAACAGAGTAGCTTAAGGAAGTGTATCTTAATATTATGGTGATGGATTAAGTAAACCACACGCATATTCAAAGAATATGTTTTTTGAAGCTAGTGTTCTGTTGTTTGAGATAAAGGTTTAGTTCTGCAAAGCAAAGGTTTTGAACTGGCGTTTTAGTGCAACACAAAAGTTGGAGGAAGGCTTCTGAAGAAGTTATCCTCTGTGCTTGCAGCCCTGCAGTTGGGCATAAGGTTGTGTGCGTTTGAGTAATTTTAGGTTTCATGTTGTATTGAGACAAGAATCTTTGATCAAGATTGCACAGCCTGAGATTGATCAATGGTCTTTTTGGGTTTTTTATTTCATCATCTATACAAGGGTTTATTTAATGCAGTGTAGTTACTATGGTTATTTATTAAGAAAAAAGTAAGCTTTAAGTGCCTAGGGAAGGGGGGGGGTAGGGAGGAATCACCTAAAAATCTTAATGTTTAGGATTATAGAGGCAAAGTAGTGGATGCAGATATCAAATAGAGTGAAGAGAGCCTCCTCAGGAGGAAGCAAATGTAACTCAATTGCAGTATGTTTAGGAAGTTACTTTGCCCAATGTCAAGACACTGGAGGACTTCGGATTATGTTTTGTTATGCTTAATACTGTCTGCAGCCAGCTCGTGCTGGTGCATAGTGAAAACTGCTGCTGGAGGGAAATCCTCGGGCTCAGGGAAGAGTGGGGGGAGTTTAGTCAGGATAGTGTTTTGGCCCATTTTCTTAGATGAACAGCTTGTTCCCGGGAGATCCTGAGCACTCAGCTCCCATGGGACTGAGGGAGCATTGCTCAGCTGCAAGTGAGATGTGTGTGAGGTACGAGGCCTTCCGTGGGGAAGGTGCCACTGTGGGACTGTGGTGAGCCAGAGGCAAGGCCAACAGGAGCCCAGAGTCAGGGAGAGGAACGTGGCAGCAGCTGAGCAGGGAAGGGGGTGCACAGGTTTACCCACTTCGACATCTGTTAGCTTGACTGAAGGGGTGTCCCGTAGCTGTGCTTTAGCTGTGCTTTTAGAACAACCCACGTTCTGGCAGTGCCTGGGACCAACACCATAGACAAGAAAAAGAAACATCAATGACTAGCCACTAGTTACTTTTTTTGCACTTGAACTTAAATGTACTGTACTCACATAAATCCTCATGACTTGTCTAAGTGTCCTTTAAAATCAGAAATTTATTTATTGTATGTTTGTATAACTTGGAGGAGAACTAAAGACTGAACAGGTGACAGGACAGAAGGATGCTAAAAATCATCTTGAGGCTAACCAACCATTTGCTGAGTTCATGCTGTACGGTGTACCTCAGCTGCTACTGCATAGCACCTGGATTGTGAAGTGAAGAGCTTGTACACTGTGTTTACACTTCAGAATTGTGTATTTGAAATGCCTGCTCTTTTTGGAATTGTATAGTCATTCTATGTGGAAAAATGGACATGTACACCTGGATTTTGATATTTGTGAAACTGTAAAAACTGTGGTAAGAAATATAAAATATCCGTAACATATTTAATAGTATCAACATGAACTTTTATTTCATTTGCTCGTATTACAGTGTCAGCAGTGAACACAACCACCTGAAGTGAAAGTAATTCAGTGATAATGACCTTTTACTAAAGTCAATGGAGGATGCTGAACCAAGAGCCTGGGAACTACTCTTGCACTGTGTTAAAACAGTATTTGATAATAAAATCTGACTGTAGGCACCAATTCCCTTCTGTAGGGTGCAGGGAATGTAAGGGACACAAACCAATGTGCGTTGTAAACTGGTCAATATGGAAGAGTGCAGGGCATCACTGTGAACACCACAGAGAAAAATGTAACATCCTTTGTTAAGGGAGAAAGGCTTTTATAACACTCGGGGCAATGGATTTATGTCTAGATTCTGTTCCCAGATTTTCTAGCTGAACAGTGGACAGTACTTAACAACTGTGTTTCAGTAAGGCTGTGTCATCTCCACATATCACAGGAGCACTGTGCAAGCGAACAGGGCTCCAGTGATACCAGGTGGATTTCGTGGGTTTTGTTTACGAAGCCCCTCCAGTGTTGGAGCAGGCTTGGGAGGATTTTTAAGGTCACTACCCACTAAGGTAGCCGTCATCTTTCTCATGTTGCTGCCATTCTGTTTTGCATGCATTTAGTAGTTTCCTGCTCTACTCTGGATAGTATTTACCCATCCCTGCCAAACGATGGCTCTCACAACTACATACAACATGGGTTGATCTTCATTTTTAAAATTTTTATTGCTTTTTAACTTTTTTCCTTGTTGAAGTAGGTGTACCTAATATTCTTCTAAAACATGTAATTACCTAAACTGGGGTGGGGGGGGCTTTTCCATTTAACATATTGCTTAGGTAAATTATTACCTTAATGTATAATCTGGGCTATTGTATTTAAATACGTATTATGTACTTATATAGTACCTATGTGTACTTATGTACCTCCGTATTATGGAAGGGTAATCATCACCACCTCACTAAAGAGAGGACATCCAGAAAAACTCCGACAAATCTGACTCTCTTTCTTGGCCCCAAATTGTTTCGATGGGAGTTCTTGGCTAACTATGAAGTACACTGAAAAAAACCTGTGTACTTCAAAACATGCAAAAAACATTAGGACATCTCTTTGAGTATCCTTTGCCTAATCTGTAATGATTTTAAGTACTCCATTTTCATGATAGTTAAACAGACAAAGATTAAATAAATCTAATTTGGTCTATGGTAATTCTTCAGGGGGGAGTTTCCACCCTTCTCCCAAACCATCCAAGAAATGAGGCTTTCCTCTGTTTTCACAACTGCTTGTTGCTAGTGCCAGAGCCCCCCAAGCCAAACCTGAGTTCCAGAATGTGGGTGGCAATTTAGCTGTGGATTTGGTAGCAGCAGCCTCTCTTAGGGATGAGTCTTGCTGCCAGTGGCCTTCCTAGACAGAACTCTTGCTTTGTTTTGGAATGTTCTTGACTTAACCGTGAGTGCATTTTGGATCACCTGCTTGACAGGGCTTTTCTCTGCTAAATATGCTTTAGATTCTGCATAGGTACTTAGAATTTTATGGCACTAAAGGGTCTTAAGTGTCTCTTTACTGTAAAATGGAAGTGTTCCTTTTAAACTGAAGCAAAGCTGAAGCAATATAAAGGAGGAAAGACCACATAAGTAAGGCTTTAAGGCTTTCAAGCACCAACTCTGAGTCTTTTGTTACACAGAGGAGCTCTTGGATTATGGCCGCACTTCTTAGCACCGTTAGAGGCAACGGGTTTTCTCCCTGGTGCAGCAATGGACAAGGAGAACCCAGGACAGCACCTGCACTGCTGAAATCACGCTGCACCAGTGGGCATGTTACAAAGATCAGATGCCCCTTTTTAAGCAGATAGATCCCAGTCTGACATGCCCTTCTTGAGCACCAACTGCTGCCCATTGCTGACAGCTCCTGGTGGGTTCCTAAGGTCAGAATTAATGGTCTTTTGCTTTCTGCAGTTTGTAAGACATTAAAGGAAAACAGCAAAGTGAGAACAGAAGAATATAGGGAGGGATAGTCTAAAGAACAAAAGAAGGAGATGACTTCTGCAGGTGGATGAACTGAGGTACACACTCTACTCCCTAGTCTAGGACTGTGTAAGACATAAGCTGAAAGACACATGACTCCTAAATTTGTCTCCTTGGTCTAGTTTTTGTCCCCACGTACCTCCTGTGAGAAGTCCCACAGATGGCTGAGAAAGGGAAGGTAAAAGCCAGGTATCCTCCCTCATTGTTTTGCCAGGAATAACTTTCTGCTTCTTACTCAGTGAACAAACTACTGAGTACTCTAGAGGCCAGTGGATCTCTGTGTGGGTTATCTGCATTCCCAGTTCCAGGCTAACAGCAGCACTCTGGCCCTGTTGATAGCAGTTTCTCCAAGGAGGTGAAACAGCCTCAGCCTTTGTGGTCTTTTCTGGGCTCTTGAGAGGCCTGGAATGGACAGCAGCACGCACCTGTGGTAAGCGGATGCTGAAACTGAAGGCAATACCAAAAATGTTTGGGGATGGAAAACCTCTCCTAAACCATCTGCATTAGCAGAGGGCTAAAGAAAGGTTTAGCAGACAGATCTGTACAAGAGGGAAGAAAGCATGTAAATAAACAAAGATTTGGAAAGAACAAAATGCAGTATAACTACAGCAGAGACCAAGAACAGAATAATATGGGCAGAGGGTGAAAAGTCAGGCAGTGTTCTGAGGGGTAAGGGGAGCTTAAAACTAAAGGCAGAGGCAGGATGAAGCTAACAGACAGCAAGCCCAGCCAGAAGAGGAAACAAACCTTGTTCATCTGCATTAACTCTCTATGAAAAGTCTCACAAACAATGAACACAGTTTATCGGCACTCTAACAGCATTATCAGAAGTGTTGACACAGAGGGGACTTAGTAAAAGGAGAGTATTAAAAATTGCTTTTCCTCCCTGCTCAGCACAGAGGACTTGACGATGGAAAGGGCCAAAAAAGATTCTCTGTTTTCTAGAGGTAGTATCCTTGGTAAAAGAAGGCATCCTGGTGGACAGGCTGCCTCCAGTACTTGCCTTGGAAATACACAATGTTTGTTTTCCCCAGTGAAGATACCAATAGCATGAGATTCCTCTTCTCTTGAACAGCCCCTATGGTTTCCTTCTGTTGCTCTAATCAGGTAACATTGGTGATACAGGAAACAGTTTTTTCAAAAATCCTTCCTTGTCTACCAGCAACCACAAGAAAAGGCCAAGTGTGAGTTCTCATTCTGTATCCTCCCTTTCTAGGACAAGTGTGTTTTCTGTCTCTTTTTTTTTTTGTTGTTGATGATGTTATTTCTCAAAGCTCAGAGCAGCTCAGTAGCATATGGAAATGGAATTTGTGTATGCATTTCATTTTCATTCTCCTCATCTTCTTCATGGACGGAATTGGCTGGCTCATCTTGCTCAGACTGTGCCCTTGTCTCGAACAGCTGCTCTTCCAGGAAGAAGCTCCCAATGCCATACTGCGCATCATGCGCCTTTGTTTCTGCAGGCGAGACGTGGGGAGATCCTAGAACAAAAGCTGCAAACCTGCCAAATTTTTAAAGGGAGAAGTGATCAGGTGAGAAATTAAAAGAAGAAATACTGTAAATGCTAGGGGTATTGCTACTTAAGCAGGAGAGTTGTAAGGACATCTCCACAGGCAGTGCAGGTGAGGGGAAGTTCCAATAAAGGATGGCAACAACCCCAAAGATTGGTTTTCCCGGCTTATCTCTTCAGTATTTTCTGTAGAAGTCACTTTTGCTCCTCTGGAAACCATCTGCAAGGTCTTGTGACTAAGCAAGAATATCTAACTTCGTTTTCACGTCTTGTCAGTACTTGCGCGGTAATCCAGAGTAAGCGTTTGTACAGTGGGATAGTTGGTACTCTAGGTTCTAAAAATAAATTAAAGCTGTAGCATACTTGATACAAAGGCTGTAAGAAATCAGGTGTGTTGATACTGCTAATGAAAGGAAAAAATGGCAAGAATTCTGCACTCCTATGTTGGTGTGCAGTCACCTTGCTGGTGGTGCTGCTTGCACACAGAGGGCAAACTGAACTCAAGTCTTGCCAAAGAATTCCTGCCTCTGGTGAACCTGGAGCTGCAGACTGGGAATTCTGCAGCTGCCCCAAGAAAATGCCAGAACAAAGCATGAACTTAGCACTGTCCCTACACTGCAATCCGCCACAAATCTTACTTTCAGTGGGCAACTCCATTGAGGAGAGAGAAGAGAGCTGGAGGTTTCTGGGAAGTGTGTGGGAACAGACGGCAGTTCTGACACCTGGGTAAGTGTCGACAGCATCAGAGAAATGTATGAAAAAGGAAATGCAGCTACATTCTGGAGTTCTGGTAAACTGATCAATAATTTACATTTCAGACTTAACATTTCTGTGAGATGAATGTCGTCACCTCACTGTTCTTGGAAGCTCTGTTAGTCTAAATGGGGAACAGGTTTGCCTTGGGATGAACCACCGTCTGATGCTTAATGGGAGCTGGGAGGGGTTCTCCAAATCTGATTGCTGTTGGTTCTCCTTTTTATTTCCCTATTCTCAATTAGGGAAATAAAACTCTATTAACAAAATGATGGCTAGAAAATGCATGTCTCTCAGTTGTTTTGTACATGTGGCGGTATTTAGTTGTAAATTAAACAGTAAGCTTTTGCTTTTTTATCTTTCCATCATGCTAAAGAAGGCAAGCAGCTTAGAAAGTAAGACTGTTTAACAGTAAATCTATAAAACCTAGCAGAGACGTCTATGTGCCAATCCAAGGAAGATGAAGGTTCTGAAACTGGGTTTAACTTGTTAGCGATTAAATTCCAAGCTGACTGGGGCTCCCTTAAAATCATGACATCTGATTCTGTGACAAGGACTAAGTCTTTGTGGCTGGCTAATACATGAAACTCTGCTTCTGATATCTTCAGGTTTTTGTTTTGATGGGAATACACCGTTATGATTAATTTTATATTCTGCAGGGTTTTCTGGCTTCACTTGCTTGACCCTTCTTGACCTGTATTAGTCTTAAGTTTATCTCTTAAGCTATACATGGCACAGCTCTTCTACCTGTTCTACTTGCTAGGTGCAGGTATTGATTTCTTTCTCTGTGTTCTTAGTCTTAAGAGAGTGATAGTTCAATAACAGGATTCCCTAACTGTGCAGGTTTGCAGCTGGAGAGCTTAATATAGGTAATAGTTGAGTATGTATCTTCAGCGTGCCCCAATTTTACACCATAGCAAAAGGCACTGCTCTAAAACCTGAAGGAGGGCAATTTCCCTGGTTGGAGAGCCAGGAGGGTCTCTGTGAGAGCTTACAAAGGCAGCCTTTTCAGTACTATGACCGTGAATTAGCTGTGAAGGTCTGCAAACTCCCACGAGTGATTTGTGGTCAGGGAGGAACAAACAGAAGTTTAATGCCACCAGTGAGTAATACCCCTGAGAGGTGTGGCTGTGGTCCTGAGTGCGATATGCAAGATAAACACACCTGGAACAGTGCCTAAGGTGGCATTTAGGTCTGCTGTGTGACAGTGTCTGTGCAATGTGTTTCCTGTGTTAGAGGAGCTGGGTTTTCTCACCTGTGTGGAGCCTGGAGTTTGGATACAGCTATCCATGATGGGAAGTCAGGGCTCCTGCAGAATGAGCGCAGCTCCTCCAGAGCTCTGATAGTTTCAATTTCACCTTGTTCTCGATACTCCTCTTCAGTAAGGTATTTAAACACCAATTTTTTTGATTTAAAGTGATGCTTCATTTTTCTAGAATGCAATTAACATAATCAGTATTTCTAAAGTCTCCTGGCACATAATTATTATCTGCCTTTTTTCTCTATACCTGCTATTGACATGCATTAATCACCTCTACCCTTTTAAGAGAACAAGCTGAATTCTTACATTTGAGGACAAGTTATGTAATGTTTGCTAGGCTGTTTACCCTAGGTCTTAACCAAAGCTGTAGAATTTCACATGGTATTTAATGTGCTTCAGACGAGCTTTAGATCAGGTCCTTATTGTGTATGCATGGACTAAAATCTCACAGAAGTAAAGAGATGGCTGCTTGCTCAGCCATTTTTAGGTGCAAAATGCAAAATGTGTCTGTGCAGAGACACAGGCTGAATCAAAACGCAGTTTGCATATGTTACTTCAAAGATAAGCAATGCTCTAAGCCTGTTGTGAGTTGTTCGTGTTGTTTACTAGATTGCTTCTCTTAAATCTTGCTCTAAATTACAAAACTGAGTAGTCTGAGGCCAAAATGTTTACAATCTGATGGTTTTTTAGCTGCTGCATAGCGATGTATAATATAATTACATATAAATTAGAAAGTGTGCCATGTTCTGTTCCCTTCTGTCGACTGCTTTCAATTTAAATGTTGTGATGAGTTAAGATAAGCAAGGGCTGGATGCCCATAAAACTTTCAGCTCTGTATAAAAACACCTGCTCCAACATCAGCAGCATTCAACTTTCCTCCTTATATCCTTTAAAGCAGAGAACTGTAGCCATTGTTTAGGTCAAATGGTGAAGGGTCTTGATGGCTCAGTGAGCTCCAGTGTTCTTAACACGAAAGACTGCAAGATTCTAAATTATTTTTATATATTTGCTGCTCTGAACTGTGCATCTGGCATCATGGCCTCACACTTCAGTGATGTGGTTTAAGGATTTTGGAACAGAAAAAGAAGAAAACTCTTATGATTTTCCTAAGTCAGATTTGTAGAGCTGTATTTCTTTATAGAAGCATCAGTTCATGAAAACCAAAAAAAAAGAACCACATGAAGAATAAACTACAGTGTTTCAGAGTAAAACAAGTGAACTTGTGGCCACATCATACTGATTCCAGAGTGTTCTGAACCTGCTTACAACAGGTGCTGATCTTACATGTTGCTTTTGAAACAGCTGGTGCTCCTCAGCGGCAGGCAAAAATTGGTCTACAACAAATGATAAATTCTACCTAAAATAAAAAAGCTTCAATGCAGTCCACACTTCAGCGTGTAAAAAGAGAAGACAAGACCAAAGCAGTATGTCCTTTAAAACTAAACAATGTGTAAAAAGAAAACCAAACACAAATTATTTGGTTTTTATTATTTTGGTTATGCCAATTCTAGCCTTTGCCTCTTCCTGATTCTCTGTGGTTCAGCAGAGTCCACAGCTATGGAACAGTCTGTACTAAAGACTCTGAACCTGGATGCCATCCATCACTGAAGGTAAAAAACAGATGTAAATTGGCAGGGCTTTTTAGAATCTTCATTTGAGCATTGCACTTGTGCTAAAACATGCTTCAAATTGAAGGATGAGCAAACACGTTGTTCCTGTATTGCTACTGAAAACACTTAGCAAGGTCTATCTACTGCAAGCAGTTCCTACTCCAAATCCACAATGTAAATGAGCCTCTAGAAATACACAGGAATATCTCCATTGTTCTAATAGTTTACTTCTATGAATCAAAGGGAGGTAACAACCTTGGAAAACTAAAATCAATGGAGAACACTATTTTTGTGGACATGGGATTTTAGTCTCTGAACTCTATTCAACATCCAAGGACTGTCACTTTTGAACAGCTGCTTCCTCAGTGATGGTACACTGTTTTATCCCTAAGATTCCATATGAGTTCCCTGCAGCTTCTCTCACTACACGTCAAACCAAGGCAGTATTGCTGCAGTCTATTCAATCAAACAGAAATGTTCTGGTTGCCATATGCCGTGGACTAGAAGGTGCTACATTTGTCCTTAAGAACACAGTCACGTTTCTCCATTATCCATAGAACAAAACTCATGCTTAAAACTGCCAAATGGAAAATAATTCCTGTGTCTCAAGACCTTAAACCTTTCCTACTGCAGTTTTATGTTTGGCAAAATTATGAACTAGTACTAGAAATTCCTAAACCATTATTGAAGTGTTCAGGGTTTTTTCATTATCAGCTTCCAGTATTTCCTGGTGATCCCAGGACTTGGACATTCACAAACAGACACAGACCTGGCAATGTGACAAGCAGCACCCAGGGGGTAACACAGGCCCTTGGAGCAGAGGCTGACTGCTATGACTGCATATGCAACTTGAGGGATGGTGACACCACAGTAGATCAGGACAAAGGCTGTTAATTGGAGCGTCCATGTGAACAAGGTTATGCTGAGCTCCGTGGTCAGCGGCCCATGCTGATAGCAAATGGCAAAGCTGGTAATCCCAACAGCCAGAAAATACCCTGTAGGAACAGAAAAGGACATGGAGAAAAAGATGCCAACTACACCTATAAACTTTACTTTGCTTCACAAAGCTTGCAGCTGGTGTGAAGTGTAGCCTGCTGATTCCTGTGTTGTCTTACAGATAACTGCGTGATGTTTTATGTGCTTTCTATTTCCAAAGTGTGCAAAGAGTTCACGAGGTTATCTACAAACAGCTTTTAGCCAATGCTGTGGGCTGCACGTGAACGCTCCTCTAGTGACCATGTCGAGGCAGGTGCCAGATCAATAGGTGTGTCAGCCTCTGCAGCCACATCCCGTTACCAATGTGTGCATCCATTTCCCACATCCAGCAAACTGCAAACCAGAGGAGCTGCCCTTTTGCTCTTACAGAAAATGTATGTAACAGCAAATCAATGAACAAATAATGCAAGCAAAATCTGCTCTTAGAACTAGTCCTCTACATCAAACTCTTTATTTAATGATACAATGTGAGTAAACACTCATTTGAGTAGATTAGGAACCTTCAGAATGTTTCAACATCTACGGCTTAAGAGAAAATAGAACTCCATAAATGAGTCACTTGATTTTCTTTTTCTATGGGCAGGTATTCATCTGACCACTAAATTAAACTAAAATCTGCAGCACATTTCTTGGTAATTTCCTTACCCAACAGGTAATTTCTGTGTTCAGACCACAACCACTGCATATTCTCTTTGAAGCAATAAATAAAATAGAGAGAGGCCATCCAGGAGCCACTCATTAAGATCCAGAAGGTACTGNAAAAAAAAAAAAAAAAAAAAAAAAGTAAATAAACGTCATCAAAAAAAATCAAGTCAGAATCAGGACCATTGTTTCCAAAGGAACACACAGGCTAAAACAGATGTGAAATTCTTTAGACCTGCAGGGCTTATGATCTGCATTGAGACTTCCAGGGCACAATCCTCTGCATGCTACAACAAAACAGTATCAATTCCAAGCAGAGCAACTGCATCTCTTTATTCATGTATCATGTCTCAATGTCACAGTATAACCCTACTGCAGTGTGTTCTCAGTTAATATATCTCAGCAATATTATGGGAATGCACAGGCTTTATAAAAGTAAAGGAAAAATTCACATCAGCCTTACAATGAATTGTCTTTGGTGAATGGAAGAGAATCTGTCCCAGTTGCCACTATATTTTTATTTAGATTGATTCACAGATTCAAAGGTAAGCTTAGCTCCAGTTCAATAAAAATAATTTATGTTTCAGAATGAACTTTTCTTGTACATCACCAATCTCCTATTCGGTTTAAACTCAGGAGGAAGCTAAATAGAACTTGACTCTGACCTAACTATATTTACTCGATTTGAGCAATCCTGCAGTCATTTCAGTGCAGTTATCTGGCCACAAAACCAGAACAAAGTCAGAATCTGGCTCTGTACTCTCACTTCTTATATTATGATGATTACTATTATTTTGTTTTATAAACGTAGATTTACCCTTGGAATAAACCTCTTAAGTGTCAACAGGACAAAGACTAGCAGAGCAAGAACACCCAGTATTATTCCAGAAAGGTAAAAGAACTTGGCACTCCTGTAAAGAGAACAAGAAAGAACATGGTGAGAAGTATAGTTTGTAATTGGTTAAGATGCCAGCATTTGTAAAAACAGCAGTGATCTTCAATAAGAACTTAACTCGGCTGTAAGTTAGAGTTGTAGTTATAAGGTTAACAGGCCCAGTTCAGGTATTAAATCTGTGTAAGAAAAAATTCCCAACAGATACTTAAGGTCATTGGAGTTGTTACAGGTTAAGAGACTGTGCTGGGGTTTTTTAAAGCTCACGCTACTTCTGATTGCATTGACCTTCTAGTCTCTAGTACACAGAAGAAAATGAAATAACCAATGTAGTTCTGTACTGCAAGAGAAGTTTTATTTTAATTTAAAATGCAGAAAACCCTCCGCAAACCCACAAGTTTTTTTTCCTAAGCATATGCATTTATAAGTTCCAACTTACTAATTCAGAGTTAATGCTATAAAACCTATTGCTGCTCTGCTTGTTTTAGAGGTGCCTCCTGACAATTATTTTGTGACTCACTTTGCTTTGAAGTTGTGGGCCACATATTTTGCTATAACAACTGAGTATCCTCCCTTCAGTGCTATGCAAAATGTGCATCAGAAGAAGGGCTGGCACAAAGGTGGAGGCAGAAGAGGCCCCAGATGACTTTATCCTAAATATTTCCCCCAAGGAAGGCATCATTGATAATCAGCATTATTTAGCATTCAGCTAACCTCAAAGGTTTACAAAAGGGAAAAAGACTTTTCTGATCCACATGCTTGCTCACTGAGGATTGATTGTCTTGGTGTCCCACAGTGCAGGAAGCTTGGATACAAAAACCCTAACACAGCTAATTGATAAACAGAGTTAGGCCCTTGAAGGTATGTCACAATCTGTCCAAACACAAATGGTATGGGGAAGTTTTAAATATATATTCAGTTCCTTATTTCACTTTCCCAAAGAACTGCCTCTTTAGCTTAGCAAACAGACCAAAGATGCACAGGCTTTGGGAAAGAATGTCAAAAGCAGCTAGTACTCACCTGCTCAGGCTGTTTGCAAAATGGAACAGAAAAATTCCAGCTACAAACAAAAACAAGAGCTTTCCATCTAGCACTAAAAAGGGGGGAAAGAAATAGAAATTGACTTTAGACTAATTCAATCTGAAATGCTGATTATATAAAATATCAACAGAAAAGTCCCAAGCTTCTTACAGAAGAGATGGTACATTCAGTAGCACTGGCAATACCAAGCTATCTGTAATCTAAACTCAAAGATTTGGTACTTACTTTCTCTTTTCACCCTCACAGTGTATGGTTCAATTTTGAAGGGTTGTATTTTGAAACAAATATCCTCTCCATATTGTTTTATGCTCAGAAAAGTCTCTGTACATGTCTCTGGCTTCCAGAGGATTTGAACAGCACATGCAGCAAACTCAAAAACAGTTTCTGAATTCCGACAGTTGTTTTTTTCTGAAATAGGCTCAAACCGGAACTTTTCTCTGCTGTTAACTTTTATCTAGAAACAAAGAACAGAATACACAGAGAAGCATCTCAGAATCATTGTGGGTTTTTGTTTTTGTGAACTATATCACATATGAGCCATGCATACGGTAATGAAAATCAATCTTAATTGTTTTGTATTCGTTATTTATATTAAGCAAAGATTAATTGTTTACAACTAATCACCTTACAAGGTAATTCAGAGAACTCATCGGCAGCAAAGTTCAGTGGAGGGACCTCAATCCATCCAAAAACACAGTGGATTTGATTTTACTGTGACACTTGCCCACACACAAATTTCTAACAAAACCAGTAATATCTGACTGACCACAGTTTGTTTTGTGAATGTTCATACCTCTCCTCCTTCCCCTCCTGAACCGTAACAAATTGGACTCGCTTTTCTTTAGAATGCAATCTTCATGTTTGGGACATAAGAGGGATAAGGAAAATGAAAGATAGCATAACCAGAAATTTAAATAGAAGCACATTCCTGTTGGGTATTTTGGGGGTTTTTTGCTGGTTTCCAGCACCCTCCCCCACCAGACTGGTAGAAGATCTTGTCCATCTTCTAAGCTGGGATGATTTTCCTGAAGATTCTAATACATTGTGAGCTCTTCATCAGAGCCCACTAGACAACAAAGACCCGTCTGCAAAAAAGTGATGCCACTGGTAATAAACCAGGTTTGTACTGGGAGAGGAGACAATGTGTCAGCTAGCAATTTGTTGGGGGAAAAATCTGAACTTCACGCTTTTAAACATTGACTCCAGGAAAGTTTGTGTGACTGATGGAGCTGAAGCCTGCTACCATTCATAAAAACATCTGCAACACGTTCCTGAGGAAAACAGTCCTGGGAACAGACAAAGATATGTACCACTTTCTTGTATCTGAGAGAAAAGTCCTCCAACAGAGACAAAAGGAAAGAGTTTCTTTCCTTTGTTTGGAGACATACTTCTCAGGAAAGAAAAGGAACTATGGAGACGGTTAGCTGGTTCCTTTAGCTGTTACTGCTTCCACTCTTGAAGAGATTTTTATTTGCTTCAAACTAATCTCTAAATGTGTGTCTTGCAAGATGACCCTCTGTTACTCAGGAAAACAAGCACACTGCTGCTGCTGTTTGTTCGTTAGTCACAATCTAACGAGCCTTTGGTTCCTACACTTTGGGGTGCTGTGGTGAGAGAGACACAGAACTGCATTTAGTCCTCAAATTTAGAAATTCCATAGAGGCATTTGGTGATAAGCAGAAGCACTTGTCGCAGGGGTTAACACTGGTCCATCAATAGAAAAGGTGTGCAAAAAAATAATACACAATCCTAAATTAATGTTTTTGTGGCACCATCGTAGTCTAAGCCTGGCTGACATCCTTACAGTGAAGAGACCAAACCTCACTGCATCCCAGCTGGAGGCTCATAATACTGCATTTTTATCATGGTCCCAACTATACACCACTCAAACTATTAACTGCATAGAGATGCTGCCCTGATCTTGCCAACTTGCCATCTGGTTTGCTGGGAAAAGCTCACATGAAATGTAGTGACTGAGCCCTAGAACGGCCTCTTACCTGGAGAGTCGACCAAAGGTACTGTAAGTGAATGGTTCTGTTTTGCACATAGCAGTAACAGTTTTCATCCTGCTTCTGGATGACATCCATTTCCTGCAATAAGCTGCAGTTTTTACCTAGGGGGAGCGAAAAAGTTAATTTAAGCATGTGTCAAATACAAATGTCTAATTTTAGTCCATTTCCTTGTTGTAAATGTCGAGAGAAACACGTTCAATGTGATTCAGATGAAAATTCAAATTGGACTTCTAATCAGGCCATTTAGGCTCCAAAGTGAACTGCAACACCTTTGGAAAAAAAATAACCAAGGTGGTATTTTTCAAAAATGTAATACAGAAAAGCTTGGCTTCAGCATCAGTGTTTTGATGGCACTAGAATAGGGCCTCTGGGCCAAATTCACTGCTGGCACGAGTGGGTGTAACTCCACCAGAGTTCCCTATACCAGTGGTGAATGCAACCGTGGGAGTCCGAGCAGGTAAACAGACTTACATATTAACAGTCATTTAGCACATGACACAGCTGCTGATCACAAAAGTCATACTCCTCTCCCTCGGAAAAGTTTCTAATGTTAAATCACACAATTCTTCTATTTAGAACATATTTTCTCCTGTCACAGTCCAGCCATGGCATATAATAAGGGAACTGCACCGACAGCTCACCATAAATTACTGAATTAGGGATGTGAATTGTTCTAACCCTCCTGAAATGCTAGTGAGCCCCTATGAACTTCAGAATTAAGATTGTGCTTTTGAGCAGAAATGGACCTATAAGATTAATGGAGCAAAGTTTGAGTAGCATACATTCTGATTTATATACATGTGTAAAATATACCCTACAGTGCATTACCACAGTGTTTCAAGAATGTAATTAAAGAGAAGAATAAAGGAAATAATTACACATCTGAACACAGGGACTCATCTGGCTTACTGAATAGAAAATGTAGGTCTCAGCCAAGCTCAGTAATAACTGCTAACACACTGTCATGCACTCAGAGCAGCAAAATGGGTATGTGCAGTCTCAATCCAGACAACGAGATGCTGTTTGCAGGTAAAAACCTGCTGTGTCTCTATAAGTAAGCTGAAATTAGGCTAAATTATATTTTAACCAATTTAGTTAAGCCAATGAAAAATACCAGTGTGGATGTTCTTATTTAGGTTTATTATAGCATTACAGAATTATTGTCCACACATGATCCTACTAAATTGGTTTAACCTTAAAATTTGGGCATTCTTCTTGTGGAAAAATTAACAATCTGATTAATTTTCATCCATGGCAAATCCAGTGGGAGAGAGCAACACCACTCAGACAAGCGCTGGCTATACCTTTAGACAGGCACTTTCACAAAAGTCATCAGATGATGCTGCAAAAGGATTATTTGTCCCTGAAGTGCTGCCGACTGACACAGCAAGGGAGCTGAGGCCAGGCACTACCCAGGCCTAAAACCAAGACAATCCAGTAACAGGAAATGGCAATACCCTGCTAGCAGGGCCAAAACACAGCCCGGAGTGTCCACAGCTTCCCTGAAGGGCATCTGAGGATCTCCTGCCACTACGGATAAAGTAACCATCCATGTCAGAGGCAATATCACGCACATGCAAAGTCAGAAAATATATTCTTACTACCTATAGTTTTAAGGCATTTTTCTTGAGAAGAATCATCTACTTGAAATGTTGCATCAGCTCCATAGAGCGAAACAATGATGTTCCAAAAGGAGAGATGCTTCTGAACTGGTAACTCTGAGGTGGTGGGAAGTTTAGCTACTGAGAGGACACACAGGTAGAGTAACTCTCAAATTCTGACACTGCAAGCAAAGAAATTTGGAATTATGAGCCATCAGCATCTGCTGCAGAATCCGGAGGATGCCCAAGACTAGAGAAAGTCAATGCAAGGAGGAAGCCGGTTCTCGAGTTCCGTATTGCTGCTGCAGCTGAGCACAGCCTTTAGGGGTTTGCCTGCCCTCAAATATGTTAATAAAAGATCTGTTCTGCACCCGATTCCCCTGACCGGAGCTCCTGAGAAAGCCAGAGAGAGTCGCACACCCAGAGGCAGCTCCTGGCCCCGCTGTTCGAGCGGGAGGGACGCGCCCGCCCTCCGTGCGCCGCGGGCCCTTTGTCCGTGCGGGCTCTCCTGGGCCGGCTCCCTGCGCCCCTGCCCCACCGGCCAGGGCGCGGGGCCGTCTTCTGGGAACCGAACTGCGGCGGGACAACACAGAGACACGGCAAAGCGCCTCAGGCCGCGACTGCCCCGTCTCCGCGGCAGCTGCCGGCGGGGCGAGGCGGCGGCCCCGGCCCGTCCGCCGGGCAGCGCCATGTTGGGCGGCAGCGGGAGCCGCGAGGCCCAGGGACAGCGGGAGCGGAGCGCATCCCCCGCTCCCGAACGGAGCGGGCTGAGGAACTCCCGGCCTGTGAGCACCCGCCCTGCCCCGGGGGCGGGAGGGGACGGGCAGTACCTGCTGGCGGCGCCTCCCCGCTGCCCGCGGCCGCCCCGGGCAGCGCCA
>VWPU01000144.1:0-11662 GCA_013398955.1 Callaeas wilsoni | reverse complement strand
GGCTGGACCACGAGCAACCCTGTGCCGACATCTCGACATCCCAACATCCCGACATCCCGAACCCAAACCGCAGGGTGACGTTACAAAAATCCCCCACGTTCTCTTCCAGCACGCTTGGGGAGATCGTGCGATCCTGCAGGGAGCGGCTGGACCACGAGCGTCCCTGTCCCGACATCCCGACCCCAAACCGCAGGGAAGCGTTACAAAAATCCCCCACGTTCTCTTCCAGCACGCTTGGGGAGATCGTGCGATCCTGCAGGGAGCGGCTGGACCACGAGCATCCCTGTCCCGACATCCCGACATCCCGAACCCGGCCGGGCACAGCCGCGCTCCGCCAGCACCCACTGCTGGAGGCCGGAGAACTGCAGCGGCTCCCGGGCATCCCGGAGCCTCGGGGGTTACAAAATCGAGCCCATCGAAGCTCGCTGGGATGCGTCCCGACGCTCCCAGAGCGAGCCCGTGTCCGTCCCAGCCCTGTGCAGACGGCAGCGCTGGGAAGGGGCTGCAGTCCCTGGATCCCAACCCCGTCCTGCTCCCGGCCCAGAGCTGGGTTTAACCCCAGTAACAGGGACAAAACCGCACGGAGTCCTGCTGCAGCAGGAGCCGAGAGAGCAGAGCACAAATCCCTGTCCCCCCTTCCCCAGAAAAGGCTGAACTGTTGGCGGGCGAAGCGGAGAAAGGCTGGAAGTCCTGGCCCCATCCCTGCATTCCTCACACTAGAGGGAATCAGAGCTCCACATTTCTCCCTCCCGCAGCCACCGGGAGCTCTGGGCTGGCCCAAAAGTGCCGCCCTCATCAGCTGGAGCTGCAGAGGAATTCTCGAGGAGTATTTACCACCCAGAGAAGCCTCCTGGGACCCCTGGGCGAGAGGAGCAGCCCCCAGCCCCCAGGACCTGCTTCTGCTGATGGATTTATCCACCAGAGCTCGAGCTCAAAGCTCCCACAACTGCTTGGGATGAGCCAAACCCGTCTCCCTACGGAGGACCTGAAAGGATGGAGTGTTTGAGGTGCAGCATCACGTTGTTGAGTCAAAAATTCCTGGATGTTCTCCCCCAGTCCATGGCTCTTCACCAGGTGCAGGTTTGAGACTTACCCATAAAGGAACAAATCTTAATGCACGCACAGAGCATCATGCACAGAGAAACTTTTAGGCCAAGGATGCTTTAAAAAACCAGTTTATTTTACCTTACAAATGATAAATAATTTGCTTTTCTTAAAAAAAAAATCATTTCAAGTGTGTTTTACTTCATGTTCCAATATTAAAATACCTTTCCCTTCTCCCCCCACCCCCTTAAGTGATTGATACAAAAATAATTGTGACCAAATTCTTTTTTTTTTTTATTTCTTTCTTTCTCAAAAATTCCTGTATTTTAGGTAAAAAGGCACATTGTGAAGGCTTTTCACCAGGAGGCACTGGGGTTCCTAAAGACCCCAAGAACTTCTCTCCCCTCTGTGCTTGTTCTAATCTGAGTGGAAGAGGACACAGAACCAAGCAGCACTTCCAGTGCTTTTCGTCTGATCCCTCCAGGAATATTCCAGGGCCAAGGACAGCTTCAGTGTCATCCCTGCTTAACATATGGGGGAAACCAAGGCACAGCAAAGCAGGACAGTTATTTAAGAGCTTCTTGTGAATAGCTGGCAGAGCAGGACATTAAACTGGACGTGGATGTAGAATCCTGTCTTCTTCAAAACCCACCTGGGATCCTCCTCTCCCCTTGCACCCACAGGTTTATGGTGGTAGTCACGAGTCTCTAGATGCTTCTTTCTTAGTGGAAGAGTCACAAGACCAACACAAAAAGTTGGGCCTTCACTAGTCTAGATAGGGATTAATTAAAGCCCTAATTACCGGCCCTTTAGGGGCACAACATGCTGGGCTATATCCTCCCGGTGCACCTTCCATCCACAGGGGGATATAACAGCCAGTCAGGCACTAGGAAAAGCTACAGGCAGGCTCTTGCTTTGGGTGGGCTTCAAACCTTCCTTGTTCAGGGGGGCGTGGTCCCAAAAATCAGCTGTTTCCCCGTTGTTGTGTCACCGGGAGGTGGCGAAGGCAGCGAAGGGGGTTCTTCGGTGGCAGAGATGTTTGGCAACCCGGGACAGCAAGATCCTGGCCCTGCCCGCTCAGCTCGAGGCTGGCAAGCGCCCCTCTGAGCTGCAGAGCAGGGCAGCACACCCCTTTCCCTGTGCTTCACCCCAAAACCTGCATCTCCTGCTCCAGGGAGCCGGAGCATCATCACCCAGCGAGCTGAGCCTGCTTGTCGCAGCACGAGGCAGCGTCAGGTGGGGAGGGAGTCCCAGGAGGCCCCAAGGAAAGGCACACGCACAGAGCACAAGGCACCACTGTGAACAGCACTCCTCCTCTGGAGCAGCCAGCTCCTTGCTGGGGCACGTGAGCTGCCCCTGGGGAGTCCGGCCTGGTTCTAAGTTTCCTCATCCCAGAGGCAGAGCTGCTTTTGAGGCACGTAGTAGTCGAAGGTGTAGCCCTTCTGGCAGCTGCGGATGCCGCACTTGTAGGAGGACACCTTGCCCCCGGCGTCGCGGCTCTTGCAGTACTTGAGCATGCAGGGGTACCACTCGATGCTCAGGGAGTAGCTGCAGATGCAGGGCTTCCAGCGGTCCTGGCACAGCCGGCAGCGCTGCAGCTCCGGCAGGTCCGAGCCCTGCGGCAGCACCTCGAACATGGAGCCGTCCACCCCTGTGGGAGCAAGCACAGACAGCGCTCAGGACAGAGGGAAGCCAAAGGACAGAGCCACCAACGCCAGCACTGCCATCCCTGCACAGCTCCCGGGATCAGCAGGAGCTTGGACAGAGCTTTTCCAGGGGCTGTCGGGACTTAAATCTGAACAGGACCCACAGGAGAACAACAAGGAAAGCAAGGTCCAGCAGGTCCGAGCCCTGTGGCAGCACCTCGAACATGGAGCCATCCACCCCTGNNNNGGAGAACAACAAGGAAAGCAAGGTCCAGCAGGTCCGAGCCCTGTGGCAGCACCTCGAACATGGAGCCATCCACCCCTGTGGGAGCAAGCACAGACAGCACTCAGGACAGAGGGAAGACAAAGGACAGAGCCACCAAAGGACAGAGCCACCAAAGGACAGAGCCACCAAAGGACAGAGCCACCAACACCAGCACTGCCATCCTTGCACAGCTCCCAGGATCAGCAGGAGCTTGGACAGAGCTTTTCCAGGGGCTGTCAGGACTTAAATCTGAACAGGAACCACGGGAGAACAACAAGGAAAGCAAGGTCCAGCAGGTCCAAGCCCTGTGGCAGCACCTCGAACATGGAGCAAGCACAGACAGCACTCAGGACAGAGGGAAGACAAAGGACAGAGCCACCAAAGGGACAGAGCCACCAAAGGGACAGAGCCACCAAAGCCAGCACTGCCATCCTTGCACAGCTCTCGGGATCAGCAGGAGCTTGGACAGAGTTTCCAGCAGCTGTCAGGACTTAAATCTGAACGGGAACAACGGGAGAACAGAAGACCCCAAGGAAAGCAAGGTCCAGCAGGTCCGAGCCCTGCGGCAGCACCTCGAACATGGAGCCGTCCACTCCTGTGGGAGCAAGCACAGACAGCGCTCAGGGTGCAGGGAAGCCAAAGGACAGAGCCACCAAAGGGACAGAGCCACCAAAGCCATCCCCACACAGCCCCCGGGCTGAGTAGGGGCCTGAACAGAGCATTTCCAGGGACTTAAATCCAAATGGGAGCCACGGGAGAACAAAAGACCCTGGGGAAAGCAAAATCCGGCAGGCCCTTGAACAGACATCCCTCAGGGGACGTAAAGCCAAAGGAGAGAGCCACCAAAGCCAGCACTGGGCTCTCTGCACAGTCCCCAGGTCAAGGAGGAGGTTGGACAGAGCATTTCCAAGGGTTTAAATCTGAATAGGAACCACAGGAGAACAAAAGACCCCGGGGAAAGTAAGCCAAAAGACAGAAACCAAGGTATTTCCTCTGGGTGGTGGAGCAGGTGAAAGGTTACTTTTAAAATCCCAAATTAGGTTCGCTCGGGGAGCACCAGCAGGAGGAGTGAGACCTGCTAACACACAGGCTGCTGCAAGGTGACACACGTGCCCCAGAGCCAAAACAGCGGGTACTGATCCCCAGAAAGCTGGCAGGAGCCACCACAGCACCGTGCCAGGTCGCTGACAGGAGCAGCTCCAGCGAATCCCACGGAAACTCACCTTTCTCCAGCCAGAACTTGACATCTTCCTCCCGGGTGTAAATGGCCTCCCTGGCCTCTGCGCAGACGTTGTGGATGTGGGAGCTCAGCTGGGCTCCCTTGCTGAAGTTCACAGCCACGTCCATGCTCAGGTGCTCCAAACCTCGCACCTCCTCCGCCTGCCTCACCGTCCGGGGGTTTTTCTGCAGAGGAAACCATCAGAACTTCAGTCCTGGGTGCATCTTATTCCTTCCAGCACACTGTGATGTGGGGCCAAGGTCAGATGTGAGAACGGATGTGCGCCTGCATCCTACCTGGGTGAAAGGCACTTTAAAAACCTGTTGATGCTGAAACCACGATGTTTCACCACTGCCTCTGGTGGTTTCTCCATGTTTTGTCCTGATAAATGGTCCCAGATCAGTACTGACTTCACTGGGGCAGGGATGTTCACGGCCACTCACCCACCCCTGACACAAATTAGGCTCAACTAAAAAATAACACAAACGAGGCTCAGCTAAACCTCGAATGCATTACTAGAACGAGATCAATAGCACTGACGAATTCGGTTTAATTCCAAGTCCCTCAAGCAGGAGGGGTGGTCAGAGGTGGGTCAGAGAGCTGAGCAGCCAGGCAGCTGCCTGGGAAGGGCATCCAGGCAGGATAACTCGGAGAATTCCTGCCTGGATGGGAGGACGCAGCCCCGTACCTGGCGCAGCTTCGCCATGGACTCGCTGGGGATGATCTCGTTGCGGTGGAGCCGGGTCACAAAGCAGAGGGCCTGGAACTGGCTCTGGCCCCTCTCCAGCTCCCCGAGGATTAAGGCACGGAAAATCTTCACCTCCTGACAGAGAGAGAAATAACAAGAGTGAGAGCTGCAAATCTTTGGCATCAGTGAGGTGAACTGAGAGGTCAGCGTCAAAGAGAAAGGCTCCAGCCAAAAAACAAAGTCAAAGGTCTCATACTTGTGCTACCTGAGCACAGGGGTGTGGTCTCAGCTTCAATCCCACCCCAAAGCCTGCAGCAGAATCCCCGGTGTCTGTAGAGAGCCAAGGGTTCAGCTTCAATCCCACCCCAAAGCCTGCAGCAGAATCCCTGGTGTCTGTAGAGAACCAAGGGTTTTCACAATCCCACTGAGGCCAAGGACAAACTGCTGCCAGGTCCCATCCCACATCCAACAGCTGAGGGTTTCTGTGCTTTCTCAAGAAGGGAAGCAAAACTCCAAGGAGCCTCGTTTGGTTTTGTTGAGCAAATATCACACAGCCTTTATCTTCATGCCTTACTGAATAAACAGCCCCAAATTTCCTCTGCTGCCTTCCCTCCCTTGCTTCTTGACAAGTGGCATCCTGGAGAAAAAGTTACTCACCCCTGAATATGTGGAACAGAAGTGAAAATGAAATTGTTAAAGGCAGAAGGAGCCGTTATGATCAGCTGCAGCCAATTTCCTTTTCTGTCCAAGTCACTAATTTTGTCTTTTATATGACACGGATTGCAGTCCTTTCCAGAACCAGCTTGGAAATCAGGCACAGCTACTTCATGCAGAGTCACAGAATTCCTTGGTCAACAGCAAAGCCCCCCTGTGTCCTGCTCTGGCACCAAACCCTGATTTCTCTGCAGGGATCAATTCCTCTGGCTCTGCCTTCAGGGGCATCCGTGCCCTCTGTGGGAATCTGCCATCCCTTGGTGCCAGCCCATCCCACTCCAGGGGCTGAGCAGGACTGGAACAGGGAGAGCAATCCCTGCCTTTGGCACTCCCTGCGGCCATCCCTCTCCCCAGAGAGCTGGGCAGACGCTGGTGGCTGGGGAGCCGCAGGCAGAGCTGTGCCAGCTGCTCAAACCCCTCTCCTCCTGAGCTCTTCCTGCTGCACGGCTCCTCAGCTTGGCCTCTCCCAGCCTCTCTCTGCCCCACAAGGGAGCCCTTCTCCTTTCCAGGCTGAGCTTTCCTGCCCACAGAGCCCACCGTTTATTCCCTGCCTTCTCTTCCATGCCCAGAAGAGGAACGGGAATGCCATTCGGTGCACATCTGGACAGCCGCAAGAACGGCATCTCCACCCCCAGGATGGCAGAAATCATCTTGCTGGTGCAATTGTTGGCTGCCCAATAGAGAGCAGGGCACGGAGGAGGCTTGAGAAGAAAGAGATACCAAAAATTCTTGTGAAATTGCTATGGAATCATTACTTTTGTCCGAGAGATTTAACGGGGAGATGTCCCACGGAGGCACTGGCACCACTGAAACAAACCACATTCCCCATCCACATTTAGTCCAGCTGCCTTCCAGCTTCCAGCTGGGAGCTCCCACAGCATGCAGGGCCCATGGACGGGCAGACTAAAACCAGGGGCTGACTCTGGCATATTCCTCAGCTGCAGATTTAATTGTAATTCCCTTTGAACAGTCTGGGAAAAGCAAGCAGGGATAGCGACGTTTTGCATTCAGGCCGAAAACCTCCACAGGCAGGAGATTAAAAACAGTGCAGCACTTCACAGGTTGGAGGCAATTTTTGTAAAATGAGAACGTGCTGAGCAGCTGATTAATCCTCCTGATCCGTCTATTTAAGAATTAGCCTTCAGCCAGCCGACTCTTTCCTCCTCAGGGCTGATGCAGACGAGGAATTCACAACTCCCTCTGCCCGAACTCCACGTGCCAGGGATTTCCAGAGCACTTGTTGACATCCAAGGGAGATGCACTGGGACAGGCAGGAATGGGCAGGGTTGCCAGCATTCAAACAGCCAAAAAAACAGCTTAAAAAAAAAGCTGTTTTCTCAAGGATCTGGCTCCTGTGGCACGAGTTGTTCTGGGGGAGAGAAATCCCACCTTTACTTGGCTCCGAGCAAAGCCCAAGTGGGCCTTGCAGTGACCGCTCTGCCCTGAGCGAAATCAGTCTCTTCTTCTCCCTGCTCTGTCCCAAATCCTTGCTTGGCTTTGGCACAGCTCTCCAAGCCTCAGGTGGAGCAAGAACCGAACGCTGCCGCTTCACAACGACGCCACAGGGAAAGGGCCACCAAAGCTTCTCCCCCTGGGAGAGCACCTTCCCCTCCCCAGCCTCCTCACCTCCTTCCCGGCAGGAAAATCAGCGCCAGGGTGGGTACCCAGCCAAGGCAGCCAACAGCACCTCTGACTCTGGGCTCCTGCAGAATTTCCCAGCAGGGAACAAGTCCCAGCAGAGCAGAGCAGAGCAGAGCAGAGCAGGGACTCTCGGGATGAATCAGGGCGGGGGCGTGGGGAACCCTCGGCCCTGAGTGGGTACAGGGGCAGCTGCTGCTCGGGTTTGGCTGACAAACACCCCAGGGAACATCCAGCCCTGCGGCAAGGCCACAGCAGCTCCTCCAGGCAGCTCGGAAATCAGCGCTCCCGGCTCCCAAAATCCCGGGGTTGCCTGCCCCTACCAAAGGCGCTTCCAAGGAGGAGCAGGGAAGGCACCAAACTTTTTCCCTCCTCAGCCAGCTCCTCAGGGGCTGTCGAATGGGGGCTGAGAGCAGCTCGGCCCCCCTGCTCGGGGTTTATCCCAGCAGGGATTTACGAGCCTGTGTGGTCCAGCTCCCAGCCCAGCCACGATTCCACACCGAGTGGAGAAAACCAGTTCCCAGGGAAATAAATCATTTCAGTGCCTTCCTGCCTGCAACTCATGCAGCTTTCCTGCCAAATTTCTCTCCCCTAAGGACATCAGTGCTGCTGTGGGGACCCACTTTTGTCTTCGCAGTGGCACAGGCAAAGGGGATGTGCTGCCGGGGCCGTGGGGTGACACCAGCACGGCTGGGCCCAATTCTGCACCCTGTCAGCAGCCTCTGCCCCAGGGAACAGCCCCAGCTGGCCAGAATTCCAGGAGTTTGGACAGCACGGGGAATTGGTGTTGCATCCACACCGGGGGTCCAGCCAGCTGAGCTACCCAGAGTGGGTGGGGATTATGGTTTTTAACCCCTCTCTCTCTCTGGAAATGGCTGGAATGGAGAATTTGGATGTGCTGCCTCTTATATTCAGGTATCTGTGAAGGCAGCTCAAGGATGTGCTAGGAGAGAGGGAATAAAAAGCACATTTTCAGAGAGCAATAAATAAGATTCTACGATCAGAGTAACAAACACCAGCGTGTTTTAATGAGCCCTTCCAGAGTGTCCTGGACGTCCCTCTCTTTCTACTTTGGGTATCTGTTCAGAGAAGAATCTACTTTCCAATTCACCCAGGTAACATCTGTGGTCAGATGCTGGCCTGTGACACCTGGTGATTTGTCACCTGACACAGGGCCCCCTGGCATGAGGAAATTCTGACACCACCACCCCAAAGCGCCACACAACATCAGCTTTATCACCAAGAACTCTGAAACACCGGCAGTGTGAGGGTTAAAACACTACCCAGGCTTCCTCCCTTGTGTTTCCAACCCCAACTTTGCCAGCAATCAAAAGGGAAGAGAAACTTTTCTGCATCTTTGTGCTGACCTTGAAATAAACCCACCCACTTTGTTCTCAGGCGGTGTTTAAGAACTGGCAACCTCACCCCACTCCAGTCAGACACAACGTTCAGGGCTGCTGAGCCCCCCGGTTATTTTTTGCAATACACTGTATGCCTGACCACAGAAAAAGAAGCGTTTTAATTCCCTTCTTTCAAACTGCAAGAAAAGAAAGGGTCACTTCTGCTTCTGCCCAGAAAACATCGAGTCCCAGCCTGAACTCGCACTGACCAGTCTGTGCTGCTCTAAAGAGAAAATAACCTGGCGTGCTCTGAGGACACAGCTCCTCCAGGTTCAGCTCTGGAGGGCAGGCAGGGGTGGGAGAGCAATGAAAATCCCAGCCCTGTGGAAGCCCCAGGCAATGCTCAAGTGCCACCAGTGTCAGAGCAGAGCAAGGAACAATGATCTCATTTAGCTCCTTTCTTCTCCAGCCCCTGGTCTGGCAACCACAAATTGCCAGCAGAGAAAAAAAAAAAAAAAGTAAATAAACCCGTGCCTTTGGACGAACCCCCTGCAGTTTAAGCCAGAGGAGTGGAAAAATCATTTGTGGAAAAATCCCAGCATCCTGGCCACATCATCAGGCTCAAGGCCAGCAGATCAACAACCCCAGCTGCTTTTGGGAACACTCAGAACCCCGCGACCTTCGGTGCAGGGGAGAAGTTGTGTAATTTCGATGAGAGCAGCACCAGGGCAGAACAGGGAACTGTCGGGTGCAGCTGGAGCAGGTCAGAGGGGGAAGCCCGGCCAGGCTGCTGCCTGCTCACACCTTACTCACCACACCACAAAGCCAGCTCCTCGCTCCTTCATGTTTCCCTGGCTTTTCCCAGCTATTCTCCAGCAAAGCCATGGAGCAGGGAGAGTCAGGCCCCAGCTGCTCCAAAAGTGAGGATTAGGAATGCACTCCTGCAAGTCAGATGCTTGCAAAGCCCTCCAGGGACCATCGCTTCCAGCAGGGGCTGAGGAGCTCAGGATTTAACCTGTGGACTCAAAACACCTTCGGAGAACCCAAACCCAGAATAAACTCAGCTCTAATAAGGATGGGAGGGAGAGAAGAGGTAACACACACTCGGTCGGGTTTCTGGATGAGCTCTGAGCTCTCAAGAAGAGCTGAAGCAAGTGAAAAATGATGGAAAAAATCAGCAGCTCAGCACAGCAGCAGTCCCCAGGTCACATCCCGGGCTCCCAAAGGACCTACCTAGAGGATCTGTAGTGGGTTTGGATTTCCCTCACCTGGGAATGAGCAAGTTTGCAATCTGCAGGCTTCAGAGCCCTTCCTCCCTCCCTTCACTTCCCTGCTGTGCCATGGCTTGCAATTATTTAATATTTTCTTTAACAGGAGTCACAGGGCTGCTTCCCTGCACATGTGCTGGAGTATTTGGAGCAAGCCACCACTTCCAAAATCACCACGGCTCCTGCTGGCACCTCAGAGAGGAAAAGGGACACCTGAAGGGCTTGCAGGGAGACTGGGACTAAAGCTGAAAGGGGAAGAGGCACAGAACAACCCCTGGCAAAAGGCTCCAAGGTTCACGGCACGCTGGGACACACCACCCTGCTGTCTCATGGCTCTGGGCTTCCTCCTGCTGCAAAGCAAAGTCCACCTGAGCAAACAGCTGGGATGGGGGGTGGGAATGAGATTACACAGCCGTGCCACCCCAGCAAACAGCTCTTCCCCGGGCAGCGCGAAGTTCCCTGCATCCAGCCAGGCTCGGCATCTCCGTGCCCATGAGGCACGCGGGATTTGGGGCTTCAGCTGAGCAGCATCGCCTCCCTGCACTCGGGGCTGGGAGCAGAGGGTGCTGCACAGCAGGGCTGTGGTCAGACCCCCCGACAGCTGTCAGCCAAACACGTCCCACACCACACACGAGCCCCCAAAGGCCGCAGGAGCCCACCTAAGGAATTAACTGTGGCTTCAGTTAATTCCCCATGGCTTCATGGAGACACATCCCAGAGCTACAGCAGAGCATGGACAGCCCCACAGCGGAGCCAGGAACCCGAGATCTCCCCAGCCCAGCCTCTCCTGCCCTGACCCCGCTCCGTGCCTGCCTGCCCTGAGCCCCATGCAAAACTGTGCAGGATTGTGCAAAACTGTGCTGCTCACAACTCAGCAAGGAGCATCAGAGCCGCTGGACTCAGCTGGGAAACTGCTACCCGTCCCCACTGGGATCTTTTACCAGCTGTTCCCAGCGTGGAGGCAGCCCCGGTCACAGGTGTGACAGCGCTGGGGACAGCAAACCTGGTTAACTGTCCTGGAGCTGTGCGGGAGAGCTCGAACAAAGACCCCGAGGGTGCGAGAGGATGGAGGGACTCTTCCCTGTGCCCTCCGAGGGACCTTCCATGTCTCGGAAACAGTTCTGGCTCCTGGACCCCCAGTCAAGATCCTCCAGCTTCCGAGTTGGGATGGACTCGGATCTGGAAGGATCTCCGTCCCCAGCGCTCATCCCACGAAAAGCACTCACAGAGTGCACAAAAAGCCCTGACCAGACCCTCCCGCGAGGTGCCAGCGCTCCCATCCCGCAGCCTTTACCCTCCGCCAGCCCCGCCGGGAATCACCGCAGGACCCCGCGGCACCCGGGGATACTCTCCCCGTTTCGTTCTTATCCGAAACCCCCGGGGGATGCTCTCCTCGCTCCGTCCCTGCCCGAAACCCCCGGGGGATGTTCTCCTCGCTCCGTCCCTGCCCGAAACCCCCGGGGGATGTTCTCCTCGCTCCGTCCCTGTCCGAAACGCCCGGGGGATGCTCTCTCTGCTCCGTCCTTTCCCGAAACCCCCGGGGGATGCTCTCTCTGCTCCGTCCTTTCCCGAACCCCCCGGGGGATGCTCTCTCTGCTCCGTCCCTGCCCGAACCCCCCGGGGGATGCTCTCCCCCGCCCCGTACCTGTCTGAAATCCGCCGTGAGCGTGACGAGGGCGCCGTCGGCCGCCCGCAGCTCCAGGCTGACGCAGTCGGCGCCGCTGTCGGCCTGCAGGCTCTCCTCCGTCACCTGCCCGCCGGGCAGCCGCACCCGCACCCGCAGCTCTGCCCGCGCCGCGGGGCCGGGCAGCGGGGCCAGCGCCAGCCACAGCAGCGCGGG